>WBMZ01000832.1:0-116206 GCA_013400975.1 Atrichornis clamosus
CATTCTGTGATTCTGTGAATACATGTATTACAAATATATATAATACACACATATGTACATACACACACACACACAGAGTATGTACATGTATATGCATAAATATTTTAACTCTCTCAAGTCTTGACTGGAAGAGCTCACATCAGATGTGCATTGAGCCCAGCAGCCTGTCTCTGACTGTGGCAGTAGCACACGCTTACAAAAAAAAAAAAAAAAGATAAAACCAGTGTGAGGCATACAACAGTTCACTGGTATCCCAAATTCCCACCAACAGCTTACAGACTACCTGAGCAGCAGCTGGTATCTCTGCCTTTATGCTCCATAGTCCATGTGTCTGGCAATTTCTTTTTGAACCTGTTCTCCTTTTGCTGTTCAGGGGCCATGGCAGTGACTTGCAGAGATTGATGATGTATTGTGTGCAAATATCATCATTTGTTTCTACACCTCAAAATTTCAGCTGACATAACCTCCTTCTTTATCTGTGAGCACCAGGTAAAAATGGTTCCCTTTTCACTTTCTCTACACCACCTCCATCTGTCTTCCCCTACCTGAAAGTACCTAATTTCTCCTCATGCCAAAAAAACTCCAAACAAACCAACCCTAAAACACAGATTCTGTGTGTTGCCTTTTTGAAGCTTTATTCTGTTCTTCAGTAAAGTTCTGCTGGTACAAATGGAAACAGGACTGAGACAGGAGTCTGGACTCTTAAAGGGTGGGACTGGAACGTCTGCTGTAATTCCTCCCACCCCAAACTCCTGATGCCAATAGTTTCTCCCAATATGCTATGGCATCTCTGGTTCAGGTACCTCTCTCCCATTTTTTTTTCCCCATAATGCTAAATATATATGTTTAGTACATATATATAATTTTCCTGTAATGTTACAGCATTGACAAAGTCTAATAGTAACAGTCCAATGCTGCAGAGCATTGATTGCCACAGAAAGTGGCATGGAGATTTTAGATACTGGAAAAACCCCACAGTTTCCTTTCTTATAATGTAGTGCTTGTAAAAAAGGCCAAGAATTAGCCTCTGCAACTTGGTATCTGCTGTCTGGAGCAGCAGGGTTGACCATAGCTGCCCAGAGGTACTCATGGCTCCCCTTGGTTCCCAACACAGAGCAAGTCCCTTTGCTCTGGCAAAGCCTCTGCATTAGCCAAGCAAGCAGGTGCTCATCATGAATGAGGCTCTTCAATCTCTTTTCAGAAAGATACAGGCTGAAACTCTTAATTTCAGGTTTGGGTTGGTTTGTTTTGTGTTTTTCAGTTAGAATGTCTGGGGCAGAGTACTCTATAGGGAGAAATAATCTCCTGAGGTATGATTGCAATTCTTTACAGACTTACAGCTGGACCTGGAACAAGGTGCTTAAATACTCTGTACCTCTTAAGAACAAAACAATAATAAGAAATTTCCTCACCAGGATAATGCCAAATCTGGACTGTAATAATTTCACAGACTTTGCAATAAGGCATATAGTAAACTGAGAAAACATGTTCAATAATGAGCCTCCTTATTACTTCCTAGGCTTTATAACCCAGTATTTGTTGCTGCAGATTTGAGTGCATTGCAGTTTATTGTGGGTCCAACATTGGTTTCCATCCCATTCCCTAAAGTGAGCAGTAGGTGGTTCTAGGGGGAATTACTTATAATGATGAACAGTGCCTTGTCCCATAAATTATCTCACTTTGCTTCTGACAGATATTAAGTCTGAAAAGCTTCTACTGATTTTTGAGCTCATCTGGACAGGTCTACTTGAGGAATCCAAGTTTTCTTAGATTAAGGGGAAACAAAAGTCAGGCCATGTGCAAACATATAAAACATTGCTAATGGACAGAATCTGGTCAAGTCTGTACTTCTCCTCTGAGCATTATTCCTCTATAACACGGGAGACTTTCAGCAGGAAGGTAAATTTATTGAGGTTGAATTCAGAAATCCCTTGCCTTCAGTAGAAGTGCTCTCTGACCTGCACTACTGCAGGACTTTCCCAGTACATCTTGTGAGGATTATTAAGTCTTTGCCTAACCATTGATTTTAAATCCTCTCATACAACTGGAAGCTTCTGAGCCAGAGGTGGACTTAGCCAGCATCTTAGTTTTATAAGAACATGGCATTTGTTCTCAGGACTTTTCTGGAAGAGGGCTGGCTGCAGGGAGGGAGAGGTACACTCTTCCCGTAACGTGCTGGCAGTGGGTGGCCCCTCTGGAACTCACAGCTGTGGTGGGATGCTGACTCTGTGTTCTCAATGGCTCGTGCCGATTCTCCCCACTGCAGGAGATGGACTGGTAATCTGCAAAGATGAGAGCTGGGTCTCCAGTGACTGCCTGGTGGAAGAGGCAGGGCCACATGGGCCTCCTTGGAGCATCACTTGGAGCAGGTGCTGGCTATTACTGTGGGCTGCTCTGAGAACACTTTGCACATGTGGGTCTCCCTCTGTCATTTGCAGGGAAGTATTTGAGGCACTATGGGGAAATAAAGGCAGTCCTTCAAGTCTGCCATATCCATCTTGGATGGACTGACATTGTTTCTGTGGAGTACTGATCAGATTTATAACTGCCTTAAAATGTTCTTGGAAAATTTATTTTAATATGAAGCTATGTTAAATTGTAAATGGCTATTAATATCTATTTGCTGTAGACTAGGCTAAACTCTCAGCTCCTTATTGTCTTTATATCTGATTTTTCTCCATCAGATTCTTAGTGAGACTTTGGCTTTATGTGCTTACCGTTATCTTGATTTTAAAAAGTATGTTGTAGCACATGTAGATGTACACTGACTTCTCTGGTAGCTGCAAAGCATGTAGGTATTTGCAAGTCTCATGTTGTTCTCATGTGTGCTGGACTTTTGCACTAATAAGCACATATGATAAGAAAGCTGTGGAACTCGTGCAGCACAGGGGATCCCCGGAGTTGGAGCAGGCAGGGAACTGGCCATGTACAGCTTTGGGGATGCACTGCAGCTCCATGCCAGGGCCTGCAGCTTCCTTCACCTTCAACCAGATAAACCATCACCGTACCACACTGATGGCCTGTCTATCAAAACTGGGACTAGGGGATGCTTATTGGGAAAGCCAAGCCAAATTGCCCATGCAGGCTTTGCTGCACAACTGCTGCTGCGTCTCCCACCCTGACCTCCCTCCATGTGCAGCATCCGACTGACTCCGGTGCTGGTGCCTTCGCACCCCGCTTCCTCTCGGACTCACATCTCTCTGTCTCCCTCATCTCCTCCTTTTTCTTAGAATCATTAAGGTTGTAGAAGACCTCTAAGATCATGGAGTCCAATGATTAACCCAGCACCACCATTTCACCACTAAACCGAATCCTCAAGTGCTACATCCACACGTCTTTTGAACACTTCCAAGGATGGTGACTCCACCACTTCCCTGGGCAGCTTGTTCCAATGTCTGACCACCCATTCAGTGAAGAAATTTCTCCTAATATCCAATCTAAACCTCCCCTGGTGCAACCTGAGGCCATTTCCCCTTTTCCTATCACATACTTGGGAGAAGAGACTGACCCCCACCTGGTTACACCCTCCTTTCAAGTAGTTATAGAGAGCAATGAGGTCTTTCCTGAGCCTCCTCTCTCCAGGCTAAACAACCCCAGCTCTGTCAGTGGCTCCTCATGGGACTTGTGCTCAGACCCTTCACCAGCTTCACTGTCCTTCTCTGGATGTACTCCAGCACCTCAATGTGGGGCCCAAAACTGAACATGAGATTTGAGGTGTGGCCTCACCAGAGCCAAGCACAGGGACACAATCGCTGCCCTGGTCCTGCTGGCCACACTGTTGCTGATACAAAGAAATACATTTTTGGCACTGGGCTGCCTGGAGAGCAGCCCTGCTGCAGTGGTGATGGGGACACCAGTATGTATGGTCACACTGGGAGACCCCTGGGAAGGTATCTGCAAAATTCCCAAGCAGCTCCTGATGTCTGATGGGAAAAGAGCCTGTTCTTTCCTCTGCGCCGGCAGCCCCGGTGGGCACACACAGAGAGGTGCGCACATGGAGCGCAGGTGGGCAGCACCAACCTTTCGGTCCTTTAATGCACACCTTGACACCATAAGAACACCAGAACTCCCTCTCACACCTGTAGAGCCCCTGCAGGCTGTTTCTAAGCCTAACCCCATTCTGGCCTTGGTTTTGCTCCTTTAGCAATGACAGCAAGACACACCCTGTGTCGCCAGAAGAATCTTCTATCAGTAGCAATGCGCGGATGTGTGTTTGCTTTCCACTGGCAGGGCTGAACTGGGACATTTCACACTTCCTGGATGAGAAACTGATGCTTTTTAAAAAACTCCTACTTCACTACAGAACCCAGGGCCGACTTTCTCCCTCTCCTTCCCTGCTATGAACTCCAAAAGAAGGCAAGTCAGAAGAGTGACCTTGGATTTATATCTCTGATGGCAAGAACAACATTTGCCTGAAAAGGACATTAAGAAACTTGTCCTGTAAGGATAAGTAGGGTGCTCCTATAAAATTCCTAAGGTACAATAAACTGGGTTGCAAAGTAGGTACTGATAAATCAGCAGGGCATTTTTTAAGCTACAGAAAGCTTAAGAAATCACAGCACTCACACCTCCACTTCTTTGTTACTGTGTATCTTTTTCTTACTGTAAATCATTGCCACTGAGTTTAATAGGGCTTGCACAATATTGTAAGTATCTCTTAAGTAATGTAATTGCTATTTGTGATCCTACTCATGCTTGAAAGCTTTTTTTCCTGGAGGGGAAAACTTCCATTTTCAAGTGACTAATTTATAATGAAAAGTGAAAAAAAGACCCCAACCCTGTTTACAACGAAATTGAATAAAAGGGGAAGGCATTTTTATGTGACGCCCAGCGTATCAGTTGGGCATTTTGAGTTGCTGTTGTAAGATTCAGAGCTATGTTGCTCATGGACACTGGGCCTGTCGATCACATCTGACCCAGAGTTGCTGGAGCAGGAGTGTTTCTAGCCTTTGTTTTTCAAATAAATCCTTACACTGCACCTTTACATAAGCGAAGCAGCTTTTTAGCTCAGGAAAAATGCCATCTTGGGCAAGTGCAGGGTTCAGTGGAGTTGGGCACGGGCAGCACCACTGTGGTGCCAGCTCTCCACCCTCTGGCACGGAGGACTCCAGCCCAGCACACAGCACATGGGGCTGCATGTTCTTCCACCACCCTTTGGCACCTCTGCTGAGACCACCCGTGCCAGTGCCACCTGAGAGGTGAGTTTTGGGAACCCAGGCTTTCGAGAAGCCAGTGAGGCACCGCGGCGCTGGCACCATCGGGCACGAAAGGGGACAGTCACTCCTGCTGCTCCTGTCCAGCATTTCACCAACCCCTCACACCCCTCCCCAAATGCTGTACAGTTTATTCTGGGGGCTGGTGTTTACACATCAGCCAAAGATTAGAGGTGTTCCCTCTGGTGGCAGAGGAGCGAGAGAAGAGAAAGAGATACGGACTATTGGTCCACTTACATCATTGGGAATAGTAAGTTCATGGGAACTGGTTGGAGTAGTGGCATCCAGTCCTATTCAGGGGACAGAGGGAAAATGTTACGCCAGCTGCTTGCAAGAAGGGCAAGACACAACAAATGAAATTTTAAAGAAGGAAACATACAGAAAGGAGAGGGAAAAAAAAGAGAAAAGAAAGGAGCAAAAGAAAAATAGAGAACTGCTAGTGAAACAGAAAAGAAAGCAAAGGATGCAAAACTCAGAGGGTTGGACTAATTTTTAAATGAATCTTATTTTAATTAACCTTTAACCCACCAAAGCAACAAATGTTTCATGAGATTCCACAGGGTCATCATAAAAAGCTTCTAGAAAATGAAGAGTTTCCTCTAAAAATAGTCTCCGAAGCTTGTTGTAAACACATCAATCGAGAAATTAATGGATGGCTGAAATTTGACCTGTCTACTAGGAGTTCTAGAATACGGAAAATTAAAGTGGATGTCAAATGAACAATTAGCAGAACAAAATACATATTTATGAAAAATAAAAAAATAACAAATTTAAATAAGGACGAGGAAATTAACCTGAGAAAATTTGGAAATTATATGTGGGATTAGTTGCCGAAGAAATGTTGGGAAGGGTAATTTTGGAAGGGAAATGGACAAAGTACTCTAAGCTGCATACATTTGTTTGTAAATTGGGTGGACAAAAGGAAAGTGCTCAGGAAAAATGGAATTACTGCTCTAACACACAGTAACATTACAGAAACGTACATCTCACAAATATAACCAGGAAAAGATTAAGGAGCAGGATGTTAATGACAAGAATAAGGAAAATACAAAGCTAGGAAAGGCAATTTAGTATTACTTGTAGGTATTTTATCAGATACATCGTGAAGAAACAAAAGTATATTTTGGATGTCATGTATCTTTCTTGTATTTTCTCTTTTGTGTTTATTGTATTATCAGTAAAGACATGCCAAAAATACTAACTTCCAACCAGAATACATGAAAAATAAATACAAAAAAATGATTCACCTACATTTTACTTATGTTTGCATTCAATTATGAGTTGCATAAGCTTACTTCACATTGAATATCAAATAATCAAGTTGCTCGCAGAATCTGATGTATGTGATAAAATGTTATGTGCCATATAAAGCATGTACCAGTACATATGCACTTCTGTTCTGAGAAGTTTTTAGATGCTAAGCATGTGTGTTGTGAAGCACAGTAAAAATGTTTACTTGCAGGGTTAAGTGCCTTCTCACTCTTGAATCAGGAATTCAGCCTCAGCTTTATTAAGTACAGAACAAATTTTAAGTCTTTATCTAAATTTCCATGGCATTTGAAGCTATAGCTGTGGTATCTAGTAGGAAATGAGGCACTTGTCCCCACAGTGATGATTACAGATGCTCTCAAGACATTTGGCTCTACAAGAATTCAAGTCTCAGCATGCCGTAATTTCTTTAATTGGTGTTTCTGTGCCATGAGCACACACTGTTTTCCCATGTTCGCTTCTCTCTGATCCATGTTCCCGAACGGGACAGGAAGCATGGCCAAGTACTTCCCTTGGAACCAACTGGTACATACTGCATGGTCCACAATAACTTTGCGAGGGCTGAACAAAAGAAACTCAGGGCTTTTAGCCAAGAGCACAAATGAAGCAGTTGTGATTAATAAAAGTAACAAACAAAGCACATTTTAGTAATGATGAAAGGAAATGCAACAGAGGTACGGGAAGGAAGAAGAGAGATTAATGTGCAAAAACAGAAGGATTGCTGGTCATTGACCACATTTATTATTAAAATGATGTAATGACCATGGGAAACAAAGCTGTTAAGAAGAAGGACATCCCCAGGGGGTCATGGGTACGTACCAGGGAAACCAGGGGTGGTCTGCCCAAGGGGAGTAAAGGGGGGATGCTGCATAGCCAACTGGTGAAGCTTGGTCAACTGCAGGGCAGGATGGGAAATTAGAACTAACCAATCAAATGGAATTATTTCAGAGCAGAGAAACCATCTTATGTGTTCTAAAACAGGATTAATTAAAATTATATTGAAAAATAAAAGGTTTAATCATTCATTCTAATCTACCGTAGAAAAAAAAAAGAACCAAACTGGTTATAAATGGCATCTCTACTGTTATTACATGTAATGGCTATTGTTAATATTAACTAATTACTGTAGAATTACATATTAAAAGAACTCAAATATATCACATGCAAAAAAGACCACGATAACTGTCATTTGTTCCTGGGCCATTGTACTTTCTAGCAATTATTACACAAGGTAAGAGATGCAGCTGAGCTAACACTTGGCTACACAGTGTGCTGGTCAGGAAAGGTGTCCTTAGGCCGTGTCTTTATTGCTAACTGTAGAAAGCAAATGCTGCCCAGAACAAATAAGAGGGAGAGGAACAAAAAGGGAGTAATTTACATGTGCTGGACTCACGTCTGGATGAGGGATGGCATACTGCCCCTGAATCGTGAACGCCTGGAAACAACAAGCACAGTTAAGATACAGGTCAGTCAGGTGGGACAAGCAGTGTTCCTGTTCTCATCAGCAGAGCTTCTCCCAGCCCCCCAGCAAATGCCACCTGCAGTGCTTTCCACGCCTAGTGAAGTTTAATTGTCTTGTGCTGCTTGATAACTCCTGGCACGGTACAGAAAGGTCTCTGTCAGGCTGCCCATGTACCCCTTGCAAGCAGAGGATGCCAAGTGCCACTGCCTGAGCTCTGATGATCCTGGGACCTCTCTTTAGTCCAGCTCTGTCTGCAGGGAGCAGAGCTGAGGCTGCTGAGGGGATCAAGGAGCACAGGGATGGCTGATTCCCCTCCTTTCCACTCCATCTGCCCAGTGACAGCAATGCACGCAGTGAGACGCTGATGCCAAAGCAGCAAGGGGCACAGTGAGGAGGGGACAGAGCTGCCCAGGGGATGCCCTGCCCTGTCATCCAGCTCTGGCTGCCAGGTGTGTGCAGGGACACAGCCAGCTCTGAGGCACCGCGTCTGGCTGCTGACAGCCACAGATGCCAAGTGCCAGCAAAGGTGTGCCCTGGGGCACCTCACTGGGCTCGTGCCCAGGCTGCCATGTCGGTGACTACCTGAGCACATGTGCTGATGGCAACCTGTCCTGCAGTGCCTGGGCACAGGGCCAGCACGCCACTTTGGAGATAGGAGCATCATGGAGACCGCCAGCGCTGTGGTCTTATCTTCCACTACAAGCCAAATATCCTTCCTCCAAATCCAGCCACTCTGCACCACCAGAGCAGTGCAAGGGGTGGAATTTCTGGCATCACTCCTGGCAGCACTTGAGTGAGGTGCTGGAGGCAAAAAAGCACATGAGTGAGGAGGGATACGGTGGCATGCCTGGCACCAGTCAGCACACAGCCCTTTGTCTCTCCTGCTGGTCCTGTTCAACACTCTGTAGTAGCCTACAAACAACAAACTACAGAGGGTTTATGGTTTTCGATTACATGTGAAAGGAATGGCATGTCAGAAAAATTTTAATGTGCTTGTGCTTAGACAGGCAGGAAAGCAGAAGGACAAATTATAACATAAATATTTGTAGTGGGAGAATTATAAACAGGAACAGAGCTGATTAGCTTAGTTTGCAAAATGCTTATTTGACAAAAGGCCTCTTAGAAAGTAATGAATCCTCTGCAAATGATAAAACAATTCATTTAATGGAGTTTGGATATTAAAACCTTTAATGTCTCAACTGCGTGATGCACATTTCTGCAGCAGAATTTCCCTTCTGGAGGAGAAACATTTCATTTAGTTTTTAAATTAGTTACAAAGCCAGGCCGTAATCTGTCAAACATTGTGTATGTGAGCAGTTTTCAGGCAGAAGTGTGTGCACCAGACTTAATGGATGCTTGTGGCCAAGCATTTCCATGTGCACCTATGGGGGATGGCCATCACTGACAGTGATACATCACAAGAAAAGGTTCCAGTCCACAAAAACAGGTGATCACTGCCATCAGTGGGTCTAAAGGAAACACATATTCAAGCAAGAGAAATGTGTTTAACTGTTTTACCAAATGAGGGCAACCTGAGCGGGGGCTCTGTACTCAGCCAAGCACAGGAGCAGCCTCAGGGAGGTCACAGCTGGAAACGACCCTAGGTCTGGGAGCAAACTGGGTTTGGACACCACGCTTTGGTGTCTGAGCCTCTGTGCTGGATCACAAGTGTCCTTTCTGGCCTTAGCTTTACTTTGAACCCAGCGGAGAGAACATCTTTACCATGGCCATTTTCAAGCAGTAGACTGCAAACTAGCAAGAACCCATCATAAAAAAATCACCAGCAAACCTAATAGAAGTCACCCCTTTCCTCATCGTTCTGATCCCTCATGCTTCCGTGTATGCACACAAGGAAGCAAACAAACTGGGGAAATAAATAACAAACATTCAGTGCTCGGAACAGGTTTACTTGGTTGCTTGGTTGTCAGTCAAAAAACCATCAAATCGGCATGGACAAGATGTGTCTTGAATTTTCTTCCCCAGTAAAAAAAAAAAAAAAAAGAGAGAGAAAGATTTTAATTTCTTAGGCCTCCAAAACGTCATTTGATTGAGTCAGGTTGAGAAAAAAGTCTCTGACTGCTCTACCCCTTGTCAGGGGAACCACTCATTTCTGGGGCTGAGGGCTGGAGCTTGCTAAGCACAAGCCTGGTAGAGGCTACTGAGACATCTGTCCTGTCACTGAGGACATGGGCTACAGATCTGCTGCCATCAAAGTCAAGGACAATCTTCCTACTGACGTAAGTAAGAGCAGGGATGGCCTGGTCTACACACCTTCCTCAATTTAAACCATAGTACTGGTAAGAGACATAAAGCAAAGCTGCACCCTGTGAGTACCCATTTAAACACCAGTGTAGCACCTGGGGTAGAAATTTCCAGTTTAACCACTGCATATGCTACGTATCAGCAAGAGGCAGAGAAGGGCAGCGTTCAGCTTCCTTTTAGTTTTGTTATGCAGTACAGTATCAAAAAGCACAAGAGAATTAAAAGCAATCCTTAAAGTGGAAGAACCTCAACTTGTTAAGAAAACCTATAACCTTATTTTGCTAATGTTACTTATTTTACTACGTGTTAAACAAACCAAAACCTTTCAAGATAGCCATGATTCAATTTAGGGTAGAAAAATAACTTTCATCTTAGCTGAAAGGTTGAATGGTATTAGCGTTGATAAAATTTTATTTTCTGTATTAATTTCCACTTGTGAAACCTGGTTAAAGTATCTTTCCATACTGATGGCCAAACACACTTTCAGCATTTTCTTTAAAAGTCTGTTTAGTCAGAGCACACAGAAATTCAAAGCACACAGAAAGTATCTGTTTCTTATCACATCAACAAGGTTGCAACAGAAAAGTGAGAACACTTTTTTTAACTGATAAAACTAAAGATGACAAGAGCTATTAGACCTGAAAATAGGACACTTTCAATTATCTATACAAACTGCTAAGTGCACTCAAGCAAACAGTTTCAATACTTTTAAGTAATCATTTACAGAGACAGTCTTTGAAGGCAGTGGCAATTACAACACTGGTAGAATGGGCTGCTGCACATATATATACACACAGATTTCTTCAAGCAAAGCACTGCAGTGTAAACTTATATATTTGGAGTAAATTATTCTGAACTTTCAG
Organism: Atrichornis clamosus; assembly: GCA_013400975.1. NCBI lineage: Eukaryota > Metazoa > Chordata > Aves > Passeriformes > Menuridae > Atrichornis > Atrichornis clamosus. The sequence continues at coordinate 11,070 of WBMZ01000832.1, forward strand.
TCATAGAGCAATTTCTGGAGAATTATTTTAAATTTCAATTCAACTTTGGTCACTAAGGAAGCAGATTTATTTTGCTGACAACAACTGAGAGTAGTAGGCTTGAGTATGAGGAAAACTGCTACATCCAGGTTATGAAAATCTGTATATACATCATAACGTATCATTACAGAGTAGAAGGTAAAACTCTGAAACAAAAAAAAAATTCAGAGAAAGTTCATGACAAGGGCCTGTCAGAAGCAATGGCATTTTAGCATATGCTTGAGAAGAGCAGGAGCAAGGGATGATGGCAGAGCCAATTCCTGCTATGTCTCCATCACAAGTTGCAGACCCATTTCAGAGCATTACCAGGAGACACGGAAGAATCACACTGCACAGGGGTTTTTAAAGGCAGGTGAGAACCCTGGCTGGTATAGCTTAGGATGAAGGGGGAATCATCAAAACTTACCTACACAAAAAAGAAACAGGAATGCTGTTCCTGTGTTATCAATCAGGTTGTTCCAACACCATGGTTGGAAAGGTCTACACTTGCATGTATGTAGTTCCAGCCACCTCAAAACTCCAGTGCTAGTTGGTCCCGAGGGACTACAACCAGTGGAAATTAGGTGTGTGCAAGTTCTTACTGCAAAATGCACTATTTGGTTCCCCCAAATATGAAAACTATGAGAAAACTAAGCTTTTCATGAGCAGAAATATCCTGCTGTTTGATCATTCCTGAAAATTGACAAAACAGCTTATACTGCTAGTGGAGCCGCAAGTTAAGAGTCAAAAAAGAAATCCCTACAATAAGCAGTTTTGCCCCCCTTAGTGAGCACCTAATTTGGACACCTCTCAACTTGCAGAAGGGCAAATTTTTCTTAATTACAGAAGCTAATGTTAAATCTTGGTAAAATACCAGATCATCACAATTTTGTGTCAAGTTTGCAATGCAGTGTTCTCCTGTCCTGCAAACTGTAAGCACACACAGTAGACAAAGCACATCAATACTATACCAGGCAAGAAAGAGTAAAAGTTGAAAACTAACAGGCGCTGGCTGAGGCTGGGCCAGGACGGTGTGGTTTCCAGCTGAAGCCAAAATGGTGTCTGCTCTTACCTGGCCACCTGCAAAAATGATAGGTGCAGAGGCAGGTTTGGGGCGGTAGGGGATGGTGGCACCTTTGGGTGGGGACTGCAGACAAAAACACAAGGCAGTCAAAATGTAGAATGAAGCAGAGCTTGTATTAAAAAAATCACCCTTTATCTTGGTCACCTCAGACAACCAGGCATGCAGATAACCCAGCCCAGCCCAGCCCACCCTGCCCTCCACCCCACCAGACCAAAAGCACACTAAAGGCCTCCTGTCTGGGCTTCGAGGCAAGAGCTGAGGACCCGACTGCATGGCCAAAAGAGGCAGTGGTGACACCTGTGGTTTCACTGCTGCCATTGAAGGATGAAGCTGTGAAGCTTCATTAAGCATGTTAAGGCATTTCAGGAAACGGGCAACATGTTGAAATTGTCAATGGTTTAGAAATTACAGGCATTTTCAGCAAGGGTTGAAATACCCAGATTTTTATATAAATTAATTTTGTCATTTAATCTAAGGGCTAAAAAACTGCCATCAAAATGAAACTTTCTGGCCTTATGCAATGACCTGACACTAAGGAAGCAAAAAAGCCCCGGCTACTCAGAATTATTTCTATTTTAAACAGGACCCAGATGCTTTCTGCCCTGTGCTGCATCAAAATAAAATGTGTTTCCCTCAGAACAACTGCAGCTCTGTGCGGGACCTGCTTGTTGTTTGACAATGTCATGACAGGCCTGGTCTTTGATTGCTGAACCCTGCTGTGAAGGGCTTTCGAACACCAGGAGGGCACAGTCTAAGAGAGCCTCTGGAAATCCCCGGCACAGGAAGGGCAGGCAGCACCCCAGGGGAACCCGCGGCGATTGACAATTATTAATAATGTGTTTGAGCATCCCCCGAGTGAGAGGTGACACGCCGGGCGCCCGCTCACCTCCAGCATCACCACGCAGATCTGCTTCACGCACTGGATGATGGCGTCGGGAGTGCCGGATATGGTCACGGCGCGCTCCGTGGAGTTTGGCAGCATGTCCCCCGCCACCTGCACCTGCGCTCCTGTGGACTTCAGCAGGCACAGAGCAAAGAGACTGTCACCACCAGGCAGCCAGCGGCACCCCTCCAGTCCTTCACTGATGTGATGGAGGGGAAGCAGCCCTAAACTCTTTGTCTTTTCTTTGCTGGACACGTGGCAGACCAGCTTTGTAAACTCAGACCCAGGACACGGATTTGCCTCTTCAAGCCAATTTGCCAACACTACCACCCTAGGGACGTTACTCCTCAGTAGCTATTAATGAACCAAACTGTGACCTAAATTTCAGGAGAAGTATTTTAACCCTCTCAAAGACAGACAGTTGCAATGCTGACTAGAAAGTAAAAAGAGTGAAATGAAGTACTATTCAATAATGAATAAATGAAACGAAAAAAATACCAATAATTGAAGAAGGACAGCTCATCAAACGAGTCACTCTTTAATCTACTGATAAATGGCTCTTTAATCTACTCATGGCTGACTTGTGTCTCTTGTGGAAACCTGGGGCTGCCTCATGCTGTGTGGTACAGAAGCACTTCTAAATTATAATTAATGTTGATTAAATATATGCATATAGTCAGCTTTTAGCTCATTAATGAACCCAAGAAGGCAATGAGCCACTTTTGGTGGTTTTTTTTGCTTTGTTTTTTTAATTTGATCTTGGCACTAATGTGTCTTAGTTTTAAAAAAAAACAAAACCAAACAAAAAAAGAAGAAAATACAGAAGGCCAAAACAATCCCTGACATTATTACACAAACATGGAAGATCTTATCAGTCAATAGAGAAAAATCCAGGCATTTGATGTTGAGTTAGCTCTTTCACATATTGCAAACAAGACCTATTTCTGACTGTTATTGCAATGAAGTATTTTTGGCTTTTTAAGAAAAGTATTTTCAGTAACCATTGACTTCATGTCAGTCAGCAAGGAGTTAATTTGCTTTCCTGCTGGTTATACACAAAACATGTTATTCTTCTTTCCAAAGATTGATTAATTTACTGATTGCATCTTCTGTTCACTAGTGCTGTTTAAGGCCAAAATATCAATTCTATGCCCTATAACAGATTTTGGAATTTCACCATAATTTAAACAATCCCTTGTGTCTTACTTTTCTTTTTTTTCATAATCTTCTTGAAAATAGTACTGCAACCCTACATGTTGTTCCTGGGTGCATGCCTGAACACAAAAGACCATTCCTCATGCAACTGCTGCTCAGTGTTGTGTGATGATGAAATTAGACCACACCTTCAGCTGGACACTCCATTTTCCCCCTCTCTTTGATGGTATTTGCTTTTAAACGTACAGCTTTGGGTATCTGTACATCCAGCACAACAGACTGCCAAATACCAAAGTCATTTATGCATTTGCTTCCAGTGGCAGTCTTGCTTATTCTTTGACTTTGGTCATGTCAGCAACAATGAAATCAGCCATGTTTTGTCCATTACCCTTATGCTTTAGAAGTTGTGCATTGTGACCTCTCGCTGCATTAGCCTTACTGAAACATCTATTTGGCCAAACACTACCCTTTTACTTCCATGTGCCAGACTACAGGTAATTGCTTCTGAAACTATGCTCACCAGGATAGACACTTCAATAATGTCATTTAACCAACAGACCAATCTTACCTTTAAAATCCTATGTCCTAAACACATTCCCACAGTGCTCCAAATGAAGCTACCAATATTTAAAGCAAAATCCAAAGTATCGACGGCTGTAAAACCTAGAGCTAAGCACTCACCAGTGCATGTTACACACTCATGCCTGCTCCTATTTCAACTAAGAAATCAACTTAAAAGCTCCATAAAACCTATTGTCTTGAATCTATACTTTAGACTGAAAAAAATGAAGTTTCAACCTGGTAGAGCCTGTCAAAATCTTTTGTTTTGACACAGACAAATAAAAAAAAGGGATGAACATGTTATCTTAGTATTCAACACTTCATCCCATGTTGGAATGAATACAAATTTAGAAGAAATATTGACACTTTCTCCAGAATAAAAATCCATTTTTCTGAAATGTCCTATCCAGATTTTCTCTAGATAACTGAGCATGTACCTAATTTTCTTGTATGACTGATTATAAACACTGGATCCTTGACTTGGCATGTGCCATATTGTTACAGTCATACATGGAAGAATTAAAACAGGCACTGCATGGTAATTTTTGCATTTTTTGTTTAGACAAAAAAATGGCTGCTAGCACACTGAATGAATACCTTTAGTTAAAGTCTGGATAAAAAAAAAAATTCAGTATGTATTTGGAATACATGAAATCAGGTCACCTGTAGCCCAGTGACATTAGGCAGAAACAAGAAACAAGCATGAAAATCACATTTTTCTAAAAGGTAGATCTACTCACTTGGAATTCCCACTGCTACTTGGGTTTTTCTATGACTGTAAGGATGGTAACTAATTTGGAAATGCTGCAACTCTTTGACTTGGGATCATCTGAGTATTGCTGGGGAGAGGACTGTGCCTGAAGAGAAACTTGAAGGGCCATTTCGGTTATTGTTGCTTTGCTTAATTGTGCATCAAAGATTTCCTACACCATAAAGCTGTTTCTCTATTTCACACCTGGTCTTCCGTGTCAAGGAAAGTCCAAGAGTCCAGCTGTGCTGGACCCCCTGCTCCTCCCAGAGCAAGGCTTTCCCAGGTTTTTCACTCAGCACATACTCATGTTGGTGCGATGAGCAAAGTGCAAGGGGTGGTGCTGGCCGGGCACACTGCAGTAGGATGCTGAGCTAGCCAGTGTACCCAGCAGACATCCCAAGACTTACCTCCCTGATTTCCTTGATTTTGGAACCTCCTTTTCCTATAAGGGATCCACACTGACTTGCCGGGACGACGAGCCGCAGTGTCACGGGCGGTTTGCTTGTCACCGTGCTGTTTGTCATCGAAGCGTTTATGTCCTGCAATCACAACGTCAGCCACTATTAGCGGGGGATTTGTCACTCCTGCTGAGCACTGAAGGGCTCAGAGCCAATGCCCGGGCTGTCTGTGGGGACCTGTGGAGCGTGCAGCCAGCTGTGGCTTGTTTCAGCGGTAGGGAAAGCCTCTCACAGCTCTGGCAGTGACACACTGCGAGCACCAAGCGGCCTGTGCCAGAGGAACCCTTCGGATGTTTGGCGTTCCAGGTCCGTGCTGTGGGACCAGAGAGCAGGACTAGGAGGAGGAGGTGGCATCTGTCATTAGACCAGCCAAAACAGATGGAAAAGGCAAAAAGGCTCTTGTGTTCACAGGCTTGCAAATCCTGTTTTGGTCTCTTTTTCACTACCTCAATCAGAACATTTATACCATATAATACATCTTTACACTTCACAGTTTCTTCTCAGATTTGATACAAAGGAAAAAGGTTAAAAAAAGCATGACAAAGAATCTGTGAAAAATGTGAAGCACAGAAAATCAGATGGATAAATATTTTGCTGCCCCCTAGATTTAATTTCTCTTTTGTAGCAGATACATAAATATTTGTAGCTCTACACAATTTCTAAAATCTTTTCCATCACAGCTATGTAACCAGAGTACAAAGAGCTCAGCAGAACAGCAACTGCCTGTATCCAGGTAGTGTAACATACGTCTGTGTATCTCATTATCCAGTGAGACTACACCATACGTTCCCATGAGCATTTCAATACAGTATTTGTTGCAAGGTTAAAATTGTTTAAAATATTTTTTTTTTGTTTAAAATTTTCTAGGCAAGAAAAAAAATCCCTCTGAAGACTTCATAACTGAGAAAAAGATAAAGCTTATCTTTCTACTGATCAATGGGATGCTATTGAGGGAACTTAGGATCACAAAAATCAACAGAACTGCCCAACAACTCATGAGAATCTCAGTGTATTTTGGTAACAGCAGCTATGAGCTGGGAAGGGGTGGCATGGCATAGCTATTAGTTATATCCTTCACAGAAATGTTACCCTAAAGATTAGGATAGGAATGAAAAAATATGAATTTCCTACTCATTTAACTCATTTATGATGGAATAAGAGTTCCAGCAGACAGAACTGATGTGATTCCCTACACTTATCAGGACTATCATTTGTTTTAAAAAAAAAGTGCCTATACTGTGCAATCAAGACTCCAAATTAAGAAAAAAAGCCAACAAATTACTTGGTACTTCAAGCAACTCTGCACATCTCACTGAGCTGGTGTAGGAGCCCAGTGACACCAGCACTGTTTCCTACAGTACCTCCCCAGTTGTGATGACAGCATTTTTACATCCAAGAAATGGCTGGGTATGACCTTACTTGGCTTAAAAGAGAAGAAAATAAAATGTTGAAAGGAATGAGGCATAGCTGCATGTGACAAGACAGCTATTGAATAATTCCTCTGCCAGCCAGTAGTAATTCACATTTTGTTTAGTGCCTGTGTCAGCGAGAGACTGCAGTCCAAAATAAAGCCAGAGGTATAGCAGAATTTTGCAGCACCCATGTATCTGAGGTAAAGTTATGCTGATTTTTCAGCTGGAAGATGCCATCTCACTGTATCGTGCTTGTGTCAGGAGGAGGCACATGATCATCCAGATGTAGGTAAATAACCCTCTTCAGCCACACAGCATGATCCAAATAATGTCTCCTACTTCCGTATCATATGTGGCCCGGCCTCAAAGCCTTAACTGAACTTCCTGCCTTCAAAAGCACTTTGAGGAAACTGGAAGCCACTGTTCTCTTTATTTTGTCCTCATCATTTAAAAAGAGCAAAATCTAAACACACGGGGTCAGCAGCGTGCATAGAGGAGTTATTCCAGCTTAAAAACATGACAAAGGAGAAATGAGAAGAAAAAAATCCCTTTCAGAACTGCAGGCTCTTAAGTAGGGGTGGTTGGAGATTCCCACAGAATAGTCCTCTTCCAAACTGGGAGATTCCTATTTCTTTAACCTCTTTCTGTGGCACTGCATCCATTTCCTCAGGGCTCTGGCAGACACTAGAGCTGGACCTTGCATGGCTTTTTCCCTGCTTGGTGAGCTGCTCCTCAGTCAGGACAGGCTAACTGGGAGCCTGGAAATACTGGGAGAACCAGCAGCATCCCTAGCTCTTGGCATTCCAGAATCACAGCATGTAACGCTTCACAAGAGAAGCAAACCTGGCAGCTCAGAAATCTACCAAAGCTCTGGGGAAAAACGTATCAAAATTCTTCTTTACTGGTTTCAAAGGACATGTTAAACCGGCCAATTTTCACAGCAAGGATGATTCTGTGAGGCGGTTCCTCACTTGGCAATGACCATCACGGGACTAGCCACATTGTCCTAGCAAGAATTAATGTCTGTCAGGCATCATCCTGACTCTTTTTAGCACCTTCCTCTTCTCTTCTCCTTCCTAGAGCTGAGCAAGTTCTTCATAGATGTTTGCAGATGAACAAGGATTACAAGAAACCCTTTTTCTTATTTATCTGGAGAAGGTCTGACCATCGTTATTGGTTATTCCAGTGCATAACTTCCAGTGGATTATGCAGATTTACAAGCAAAACCAGATGTGGCCCACTCACCAGTGCAGTTACAGCTGCCATTTCTTGGGTCTCAGCCTCCAGTCTGGAAATGACTGCTCTAAAATATCCTCCCTTACAATTCCAGTGGTCTGCCTGGGTTAGTGCCATTTTTTAACAACTCTCTTTTTCCTCTGCAGTGAATACTTTAGTTATTTATGTAATTACCTACCTAGCTTGTAAATTCATCACAGGGCTGCTAGAAAATCAACTTCTATTAGGAAGGTTGTCAAAGCAGAGTGATATAAGGCTACAGAGTAACCACAGTGAGAACAGAACTTTTCTTTTCTTTCTACCTATCCGACACATTTTGGGATTTTTACTAACATTAGAAAAGCATTCCAGGGCTTCCATGTGTCCCTGGATTAGCTTATCCCCAGGTATACAGTTGTAGGGTTGAAATTAAGGGTTCAAGGTCTTCATGTGGGCATGCATAACAATCACCAAAAAACCCCCTCAAAGCAGCAGTCTCATACATGCATCTTTTCTTTTCTGTTTCAATGTAGCTGCAATAACCAGACCTGGACTGCATTTTTTAAATGGCTGAAGAAATCTCCAGCAAAAAGATATGCATGAAAAATAGCATTTGGTAGCTAGCTAATTTGTAATTTCTGAAACAGTACTTTATTTTGCCTCCAGAGCGTTACAGTTACCTCATTTTATTGGCAGGAAGATTTATAGGAAACCTAGCTGATTATATGGGACATATTTCTTTACTGCTGTTCTTTTAAACATACCACAAACCAATTAAGTTAAAACTAAATACAGATATTTCAGAACAGTACTTGATCTGCAGGGAGTGCCAATACTCCTTTGCTAATGCTCAGATGAAGAGTCCAGACTACCCTCTAAAAACTGCAAGTGCAAATATGTGCAAAATTCAGCCAGATGCCTGCATTTCAGATTTCTTTGCCTATTGCTCCTTACACCACTTCTAAAGACTATGTCGTGTTGGGTGGTGGGTGGGGATCTGATGCTGTGTAATGTTTGATGTTTATATGAAAAATGCAGCATTATTTCCACTGGATACTAATTTTTGTGGGAACTGGCAGGTATTATCTGTGTTAATGATTCCCTCAGCATTTTACATGAAAAGGCCCTACATGGAACATGCTTTTTGTGTAGAGAGAGAGCAGAGACACCGCTCTCTCCAGGACTCTCTGGAATGGAGAGTATGGCACAGTACACAAAGCTACCTCTTAAGCTAAAAGGAACAGGAATTGGTCCATGATGGGTAGGAGATGAAGATGACAAAGAGATGATAACAGGAGGTTGTAAAATTGGGTTAGACAGAACTACTTGTGTGGTTCTGCAGGACTCAACCTCAAAATCACTGTCATTTCATTAATAAGAGGCAAACTCAAAAGAAAAAAAAAAAGCACATTCTTATAAAATGTGACCTTCCCACAGAACTAAGACATTTTATCAACATACTGAAAGATTGGAATATCACACAGGAAGATCTGAAAACTCCTGAAGGACTGAAGAAATATAAATGGCATTAACATTTGCAGTATAAAAAAAATTGGTCATTAGTCTCCAAACCGACAGGAATGTTTGCCAGGACTGAAGAGGTGACAACACCTGAGCAGGAGCTGGGGATACCCTCCAGGCAAAGCATGGCTGTGTGCAAAGCATTACACTAGTAGGAGGTGAAGCATTTCCAGCACTGGCAGGGATATGTTAGCACGATAACTAGGATAGGGGACTGTTAGTGCCATTAAACAAGCCTTTGAGGAACCTCATTTGCAACCTGTCCACAATTAATGCACACATTCAGCATAAAACATAACTGGGAAAAGGTAGGAAGGGACTACTACAGTCATTAGAGGGGTGGGGAAGACTGTGCTTGTATCACTTTCTCTGGCAAAAGCAAGGGTGTGAGGGGGTAAAATCAGTTTCTAAATATATGCCTAGAAGGGGAATCCTCAGGGATGGAAAGGCAAGAATTATTTAAGCTATTGGCCAGTGCTGGCACAGAAACAAAGCTGCATAAACTGTTCATGAATAAATTTGGGCGAGGAGAGAAAAGAAAGTGTCTAATTATCAGAGACCTGAAGCTGTGGACCCTGCATCAGGAAATAGAAAAAATTCTAACTAGTTTTTGATCATGCTGTGAAGTTGCAAGTTCAAGACACACAGTTTATGCTAGAAGACACCTGCATCTGATGACTTATGAGCTCTCTTCTAGTCCTGCTGTTCTAAACGCGAACAATTGTCACAGGTAAATAAAGGCACACGTTGACATTTCTCATCAATGCCACTATCTCCCAGTGCTATGGGGAGATGTGGAGATGAGCCTCGCTGACTTGGAGAAATAAGGACTCTTAAGGAAGGGATTAACATCCCTCTAGTTGAATCCCTTCTGGAGAGACACAACCTCTTGCTTCTGCTGCAGGTGATTCAGTTCACCTGCCTGCAGGCTCTTCCTTTATGAAAAGGTGAACTGCTTTCTGCAGGGGCATCTGTCTCACCAGAGGACAGGAGAGATGCCTAGACTAGACATACGATTTTCCAAAGTACAGGGAGTTAAATCCTCTCCACGGTGACCAGGGTTCGTGTTCTGTACTCTGCTGTCTTTTCTGTGAGGTTCCCCATTAAAGTTGTGACTGTATCTAACTGTAGGTGATCCATGAAACTGAAGGAAATCCCAGCAATTTAGGTACATACCAGCACAGAGCAATTAGTCTACAGTGAATTGAGCTCTTGCCTTACTCTTAGTGCCTTTATTTTAATTGCTTTTAAAAGACAAGCTTTAAATATGGTAATTGGTAATCATATAGTTTGTTTTTAAAATAAAAATTTTCTAGTTAAATGAACTATAGATTAATTTTGAAATATATAACATTTACATCAATACCAACTGGATTCATATAAAAACAGAGTTAAAAGTTAGGCAATTATTCTTTTCAAATCAAACCCACAATGGGAATAGAATTTTTCCAAGATATTTTTCCTACCATTAGCGCACATTACTAGAAGCAATTGCTTTTCCCTGAAGCCTCCAAATAGCAAAAGAAATTATCAAACATCTTGTAAATTGACCCATTATTTTTCTTCAGCATTGCTGCCAAAAGCATTTATAAAAACACAACCACTTTCATTGCTATTAAATAGAACATTAAACAAATCCTATTTAACATTAAAGCAAACATGAGAAAATTCAAATAGTGTTTGTATTTCAACTTGAAGAGAGAAAAAAAAAGTATTTGCTTACCTCTTCAAATTTTAGTGCAATCATAGAAAAAGCTTTAAAAATTGCATCTGTTGGGCCTGTTATTGTCACAATTCTCTCTGGACAAGTGCCTTCTGAAATATTGATTCGAGCACCACTCTGTCAAAAGGAACAAATATTTTTCAAAATTATACTTCCCAGGGAGTAAACTAAGTAGGATTAGGGATACAGTTTGGGAAGAAATAACTTCTTGAGGCATCTAATTCCCTCCCCTACAACTGCAGCCTCAACATCCTATGATTTCAGCATAAACTGATCACATTCCAAAAATTCATCTAGCTGTGGGAAGCCGGATTCTGTCTGGGTAAATACTTACACAGCCTTCTTTGCCATATGCAAATAGCACCTCTGCAACTAAAAGTTGCAAATAATTGCATAATCAAGTCTTTTCCCTTCCCTCTTGCAGGGTTAACGCTAAGTAGGACTGGAGCTGCAGATTTTAAGAGAAGGTGATTGTCTCCAGGGAGCATTTCCCAGGAGTGATGCACCTCTCTTGTTTGGAGCTCCAAAGGCAGGACTTGACCTCTCTAGTGGGGCACTGCTTTGCACTGTGGAGAAGGCCCCTTGTAGATGTGCCTCATGTGAAGGAAGTCAGTCAATTCTCACTGAACAACCTTTTAAAGGATTAGTGGTAGGGCAGGAAATAGCAACAGTATTGTCTCCGTAAGGCAAGGAGCATATTGGAGGGAGCTAGAAAACCAGGAGTCTTGTAGACAAGCCAGGGTGGCTCTCAGGGATACTCTGTCTTCTTTATGCCACTGTGGCAGTGAAGAGAAAGCCTGTAAATGAGGGGGTTTATATATCTATACATTTATTTTTTAATATATATTTCAGAGAATCCTGGTTAGTTAGTGATCAAATCCAGTTCAGGTAAGACCCACCCTACATGTTCCCTGAGGTTTCGGACATGGAAATGTGTTAATGCAGCCTGGAGCCTCAACTCATCCACAGGCACTGACCTGCTTGGGGAACAGGGCCTGGAGCAAACATGAGACAACCTGGGTTAGTCTGGCCCTTTGCCTTCAGGGTCACCAGGCAGCAGCTGATGTGCTGTGTCCCAGCCCGTATTCACAGCATGCTGCTGCTCTACAGCAAGAGACTGTATTTCCCCGAATGGCAGCACCCACACACAACCAGGAAAACAACCAAAACTAAAATCTTGCTGCCATAGACGTGGGCACAGAACTGAGGGTTTTGTACTTTTCTTTAGGCCCTAAGTTATCTCTGACATTTCCCCAACGACAGAGTTACACTTCATACCATACAGATGGCATGCACTGTGCCACATCTGCCAGGAAAGTTAAAATAAAAGTTGCATTTTGTTTTTAAAGAAGTACTGAAGAAGGCAGTCATTTAAGGGGGGACCAAGTTATCACCATGTGGAGACACAGCCTCTTAGTCCTGTGCTGCTATAAAGATGCATATAATTTCTTTATTTTAAAAAACTAACCAAACAAATAAAGCCTCTTGTGACCACATCCACATAACAGGACATGTTCAGGATTAGAAGAAGATTTGATATTTATTTTGAAAGACAAACCAAAGATCATAACTCTAAGATATTTAACTCAGAAGTCAGGAGCATCTCCAATGATGGCTTCCCTTCTGTGCATGCAATTTATAGCCAATTGTATCTGCTAATGATCATAATTAATAATAAACTAAAACGTGTTTAATCAACTGTCAGGTTTACCTAGTACACTGGAAACATTTTTTTTGGCTTTTTTTTCTTTAAGTCTTAGCAAAAGTACTTATGTATGAAAACCGGGGTGAAGGCTCTCGTCATCAAAAAAAGAGCTCTGAACTCAGTCAGCCTGACAATGAAATCCCTATTGTGTATATTTAAAGATGGACGTCTGCAATTTTCTTTACTAAAATACTTTGACATTTCCCTGCCACAGACCTTCTATCAGTGTAGAAAACAACAAAGCAGCTGACACAGTAATGTACTGCAGCTTTACTAGAACCAAATTGACTTTTTCTTGAGGCATCCTCTATACACTGCACTCCTAAAGTTTTAAACAGTGGGATTTGTCTTTTGACTTATACTTTTAGCAGTTGCTTCAAAGCAGAAAAATTACATGGATCTCCAGGTAGGATGTGCTGCCTTGCAGGACAGTGTGGGTCTGTGACCTCCACCTGAGCACCCTCCTCTGAGGAGAGCACAGCTTGTTCTGTGGCAGGGAAAGCAGCCTGCGGACCCTGGGGAGGCTGAGGTTTATGCAGTGCCCCTGGTTTAATCATTCTGTGTCTACAGCCTTTTCAAAGGATGCGAATGGCAGGTGTGCAGGTCTACCCTGCCCACATCCTACTCACAGCTGCAAACTGAGGGAAAGTCAAAGCTTTGCCAAGATATGGCAGAGAGATGCTTTGGCTTCTACAAGCCTGGCTCCAGCTCTGCTGAAGCTTGTGTCTACCCTCAAACTTGATGTGCATCAGTCTAATGCTTGGTTTCAGATTTCTGGAAATTCTACCAGGAGGCCAAGCCACGTGCAGGACCAGTGTGGGTATGTTAATGAGAGATACAGTGGGTTTGAAGCACAGAATCATGCTGCTAAGCTGTTCCTGAGATAAGAGAGCAGCAGGCATATCGCTGTGGGAATGAAAGACTCCAGACTGCTGCGGCGATAAGGAGGTTACATTAACAACAATGCTTAATTTAGGCCAGCATATTTATATCCCACCACTCGCAAAGAATGGGGATGTTAAATTATCTGCCCACTTGATGGCAGCATCGGTCTGCACATGGTGAACTCCCTGTTCTCTGAGCTGGAAAGGAAGGCAAGTGAAGACATCAAGGCTTGTCTTACCTCCTCCCTCATCTTCTTCACTGTCTCACCTTTCTGTTAAAGAAACATAAAAAATCCCCATTAGCCTGGGCTAAAAAAAGAGAACTGAAATACAATATTTTGACATGAATATAAATAAAGTAATTTTCTGACCTTTCCGATAATGCTTCCAACCTCCTGAAACAGAAAAAAAAAGACACTGTGAATGATACGATTTGTTACAGAAGAGCATTTGTGCTGCTCCTAAGCTATTTCACTATCACTTATTTCAAAGCTTCAGTGTGAAGCATAGCTCCCTTCCACTGTTGCTGTATACAAATATGCCATGTTAGATACAAAGGGATGGACTGAAAACGCAGCTTTGCAGCCAACTGACTGTGCAAGAAAAACACCTTTAATAGCAACTGGTCTTGTGGTTACAGATCAATCCTGCTACTATAAACACAAGCAAATCCCTATCAGGGAATGAAAAGTTAAGAAATAACAGAACCACACAATCTACTAGAGAAAATGAGGTATAACACAAGCACCAAAATAATTGCTGGTTTCTCCAAGGGCAGGCATTTACCCTCTTTACACCATGTAATAGCTAGAGCTGAATTTCCACGCTACCAAGTGTTATTGTGTAAACACCTGGTGGCCTGTCTTAATCTCCCTATTAAGCATTTACAGAACAATAATTGCTAATCACTTTTTAGGGATTTGGGAATCACTACTGGACTCCCACAATCTTCCACGAAGGAAAAGAAAATACTGAGAAATACATCTGTGAACATACAATAGGGGAACAATGTGGCAGTTCTGGCAATATCCCAAGGGTTAAAAGCTTGGTGAATAAAATTAGCAGGTAGCAAAAATCTAACTATTAACTCTAAAATGAATTGTCTGGGCATGGCGCACAAATCACACAGCTGTGACATCGGACTGGAAATCAGCTGATGGAGAGACTAGCTAAAGGAAAACTCCTCTCCTACATGAAGATTGTGAAATCTGCTACAACAATTAAAGACTGTCTCAGATGGTTGAGCTGTCCCAGACATATGATACACCATTTCCCCCCACCCAGCCCATACACTTAACCATGATCCATTCTGAAAAACAGTCCGAAGTGTGGGTTTTTTGAAGTTGTCCTCCAATGCTCTATCCAGTGATGAACTCATGGTAAAGTGGTACTAACTTCATTCTGCAGGAAAGAACTACCTGCAGTGACATTGAGCTATTTCACCAGTTGTTCATAATCTCATAATTGGAAGCTGTTTGTGCTTGCAACTCCTCACATCCTGCTCACAAGACTTTTCAGTGACAAGTTACCTATCTCAATGAAGAACTCTAGCATTTGGTTCCTTGGTGCTCCCTGCAAGCCTGCACATCCCAGCAGACTGAGGGCAACAATCAACACATTGCCGGACAGGCTGGAGAAATGGGCTGAGAGAAACCTCAGGGAGCAGAACCAAGTCAAACGAAAAGTCCCATCTCTGGGGTGGAAAAAGCCCATGCAGCAGGACAAGGTGTACAAAAACTTGCTGCCTTAAAACTGACTCTGCAGAAGAAGTCCCAAGGGTCCCAACTCAGAACTTACAAATAAATAAATGAGTGCATCAGCAGTGCATCCCTGATCAATCAAAGGATGGACTGTATGAGCGGGGATGTAGCCAGCAGGCTAGGACAAATGATTCTTGTCTTCTTTTGTTTGTGAGACCATGTCTGGAGGATTGTGTCGTGCTCTGGGCTCCTAGTACAAGACAGACAAGGACACACTAGGGTGAATCCAACGCAGGGCCACCAAGTTGGTCAGGAGACCAGAGCACAGGACACATGAGGAGTCGCTGAGAGAATTGCATTTGTTCTTAATAAGAGAAGACTTGACAGGGGAGTCCTATTGCAGTGTACAGCAAGGAAAGCAAGCTACAATATCAAATTCCTACTCAATACGAGGAAAAAAATTTTACCATGGGGATGGCTGGACATTGAAACAGGCACCCAGAGAAGCTGCAGAATCCTCTTCCTTAAAGGGGTCAGAAACCAGCCTGGGCAAGGCCCTGTACAACCTCCTCCAAGGGAATCTGCTTGATTTAGGGGGTCCCTTCCAACCTTCATTGATCTCTGATTTTTCAGTCATGGCCTTATATCCACTGAAGTCAATGCCTTATTAGCCACAACGTTCCTCAGTCCCATGAGGCCCCTTCTCAGGTTTATTTTCAAACTTTACTTTTTCTGTTTCCCACTCACCTTTTTTATTTCCCTTCCCACTCAAGATGGCATTCTGCCTTCTTGTACACACAGACCAGCCAACAGATATTATCCATTAGGAATTGCAAATCTTCCAGAGGTATCTCCTTTGCAAACCTATAGCTCTGCTGGCTGATGTACAGCACACATTTACCTGTCACACAGCTGTGTGAGTGCTCTTGGTAAAGCTGTTTGTGTCCATCTGGGACTGTGAGACACCTGTACCTCTGCACATACAATGCAAAGAAGCAGCTCTGTGAGGATGGGAATGAAGGAAGTGGACTCATTGCAGTTTTCTGTCTTGTAACCATTGTCTAAATATCATCTCTTAATATATGGGTTTAGGTCACACCTTTTGCTGTGGCTGAGACAGCCGTACCAGCACGCTGTGTAGGATCTAAAATGAGAAGCAGCCTTTTTGTTAGCAGTGACACAAATCTGGGACAGCCATTCCCAAAAATTTTTCAGATCTTACTATTTTTTATTTTGCCACTGTAACTCTGCTGACCTGCCAGTAGTTGTTGAATGGGCTTAGACAATATAGGGATTAAGGCTCTCAGTGACGACAAGCCTTGGGAATCCCCCATGTCTAGCAGGTCCTACTACCCACTTCAGCAGTTTTACCTTGAAAACTTTCTCCATTCTTCTCAGTCCCAGCTTTCAGAAATTGTTACTTTCATAGAACAGATTCTTAGGAGGTAGAAGGACCTTTTGCTAGGGGAGAACATACAGTGTTTCAGTTGCTATGGGCAAGCAAATGTTATTTCAGTCCATGGTATAACTTCAGGTTTTGTATACCTGAATTGTCATTAGAATCTGTAGGTCTGGTCTTGAACCTGCAAGGCTCAACCAGTATAAGCTTAGTATGAAATCTGTCCCGATCCATTGGATCATTTTGGGTCTTAATGACAGATGCTGTTCTTTCAGAAATGTATGGATAGTTCATGGCTGATAAATGCAAAGATATCTTCTTTGGAAATAGGAAAACATACTTTGCTTTAGAAACAGAAAAGCAGTGTACTGTTTGTAGCATTGGTAAAAAAGATGGTCCATTTCCAACTAGGAAATTAGGAGTATTTAAACAAGCAAAGTAGAGCATAAAATATTAGGATTCTCAAGCTGCTTGTTTCACTGAAAAACTGTGGGAGTTCTGCTGTGGATTTCAGTAGGGACAGGAATTCTACCTGACCTTGTTATTTATTAACAAAGAGTACAAGCTGCTGAAGAACTGAAAGAATGAACAGAGTGAATCCCACTGAGAAAAAATACTTCAGTAAGACTGGTGACCAGTTCCTTGGAACATGCTAGCAAATGGTACTGTAATCGTGTGGAGTACTTCAAATCTTCCCCTTATCAAAGGGTGACTTTAGAGCTTATTCTATAAGCAGGCAGTTTCAAAACATCCAAGCAGATGGCACCCGCTCCTCTACACTGGGAGCTGGGATTCCACTTGGCAATGTTAGGTAAGGTCACAGGAGCAGACAGAAGAGCTCACTTTGCATGGATATTTGTAATTTTCTAGAATTTTGAACCATACAAATTACTGAAAAAAAAAAAAGCGCAGAATAGTTTTAAATGGGTCACTTCAGACTTTTCTGGGGCCTTAGCTTTTTCTAGGAAAGATCCTAGAAAGTACTGGTGACAAAAGATCATGTCTTTGATTATTATGAGAAACGTACTTCAGCCACAGATTACATCAGAAGACTCTTTAAACTTCATTCTTCAAACTACCAAAGCTACTTCATCAAACCTTTAATGTTTCTTTATAGAGTCCAATATTTTTCTCATACAGACGCTTACATCACCTTGAAATAAGCTTACTGCTAAATGAGATACTTAACCTTTTTTATGACACTCAAGTTTTATCAATATTTCTAAGCAAGATTACTTTGAGGACTTTATCTTCTTCAGAAAATGTTCCTAAATCTTCCAGACGCTAAATATGCTGTAGTTAAGTGACAAAGATGTCTGTCACCTACACTGGCTCATTTTAAGTTAGGAGTTCAGTGTAAGTCAGGCAACTAACCTTCTCTGCAGTCCAGGGAGAGATAATGGAGGATGTTTTGTTCCTAAAAAAGGAGAGAAGAAGTGCACTCCCAAGGGTTTCAGCTTTTCTCATCTGCAGTAGAAGCAGCCTAAACTGACACTAACATATGTGAAGTTTGGTGAGAGGAGCCCTACAGCTGATGTCACGTTCAGCCTCAGTGCAGGTCAGACAGGAGTTTGATTTACCTGCACAGCAAATAATTGCCTATCACAATATACTAACAACTCCTCAACTATTTGCTGTTTTCCAGTTCTCAGGAATATAAGCTAACAGTAACTATTTATGATCAGTTTCAGACTGATTTATTGACTAACCATCCACATGTAAATATAGTGGAAAAATAAGTCGTATGATAACAATGACTGAGTTTCATATAATCACATTTCAACAGCAGATCAAAAAGAAGTGAACAAAAAGAAGTTATAGAGGGGGGAAGTAAAACTCAGTGGGGGAAAGACAGGCCCAAGCCAACCTGGCAGACTGATGCCAGAGCTGAAAGTGCTACCCAGGCTCCTTGGCCTCAGCATATAAACACCCACCCTGCAGCCACATCCAATTCTGGATGAACAGGATGACTCCAAAATGCTGCAGGTGTGTATCTGCCTACAACCACTGACAGATACACACAGAGGTGTATTTGTGTAATTGCGTGTAAAGCCAATATATACATGCAGGCACTAAACAGATGGGTATCAACATTCCTTCAAGGAATGACAGCACCTTGGAGTGCCTAGCCTGAGTTCATCAAAGGGGCCTGAGTTTCAGATTGTGCTGAGTACCCAGCTCAGGTAATACCTTCCAGTGGGCATCACCTTCTCATAACAGCATCTCAAGCAGGACAGTCTCACACTTGTGCTCCAAGAGTCATTTTGGGAAACCCCAGGAAAATTTGACATCTACACGCTGATTTCAGAGAGCCTGAAAATAATTCTCAAGTCTAGGGGAGTGAGTTGTCACTATGGTTTTCTTTAGTAGGATATTTCTAATAGAGCAGATGAAACAACAAGAGGTGAGCCTCAGCAACAAACCCTGGGAGACTGCTCAGCATCAATAAAGTATATTACTGGCCAACTAGACATTGCAGATGTCATTGCAGATAACTTGAGGAAAAGCAATGGTCAAAACAGGAGGTGGTTTCTTTCATGCTGAAATGCAGCACTTAATATTACTTGCATACCTTATTCACAACAATGGGATGGATTTTGTTCTTAAGGAACACTTGGGAAGTGGTGGGCCCACCAAGGAGCAGAAAGCTGGTTCTGCAGTTTTTGCATCATCTGTGGTGAAGGCGAGGTAGCACCAGGAGAACAAAAGGTGGCAGCAAAATAGTCTGTGAGCCAAGGCTTTTGCAGGGCTTTTGATGGTGAGAATGACTACACAAAGATATAAAACAGGCTGTAGAACAAAGTTATTTCTAATCAATTATCTGGTGTGTCCTTCCAATAACAAGAGAAAGAAATCAGTCATATTAAGAAAGTGAGAGGCCTAATAAATGGTAACAAATCTTGGTTTAAAGATTAACCTTTGATCTGGAAACATAAAGTGTGAAGCTCCATTATTTTTTATAAGTGTGAGGTTGATTTAATGATTATTGTGTTCCAGAAAATCAAAACAAAACCAGGTAGCTATTGAGGGACGATAAAAATGCACAGGTCTTGCTCTATTATTATGCAGCTTTTATTATCAGTGCTCCAGGGCAAATGGAACAAAAACTTCATAGGATCCCCGAGATAAAGCCACGTGTAGATGGAAACACATTTAAGAAATAATATAGGACTATATGTTTTCACCCCAAAGCATCCAACAAAGCACAGGCTCCATCCTAAAGCCTGAAATTCCTTCAGGCAATGCTCTGATTGCACGCTTAGCCACTTTCTATGAGCAAGCATAAGGTAGAACCAGTAGGTCTGGAGTCTGCAAACAAAAAAGATTTGAAAGGAAAGAAATAGAGCCTTTCAGGGTGGGGAAACACATCTGTCATGGGACAAGGAGGGGTCCTGGCAACAGCAAATGACAGCTGTGCTGATGAAGTTTTCTAGACCCAGACCACTTGTCCTTCTCCCATCCATAAAGAGACATAACTCAGCTCTCTCTTCACCTTGTTCTGATGATACAGCTGCCAACAGGTAAGTTCTGAACAATGTGTTTGCATGGAGCACGTGGGGCATCAACATGTATTAAAAATGGGAAGAAAAGTCAATTTTGGGAAACATGATGTAACGTGTCTACCTCAGGGAAGAAATGGTTACCTTGGATAAACTGAGAATCTGATTTGTGTTTTGGGATTATGTGGGATTAGCCTCACTGACACGGGAGATCTCATGTTCCTAGGTGATGCTTCAGTAGTCACTATCTGATGCTCACAGCCCTAATTTAGTCAGGCACTGTGGTACAAGCCCTTACTCAGACAGATCTTATGCTAACAAATATAGTAGTGTATGGTCTTTCTGACGGAGATGCCAGTGTTATGCATCTTCCATAAATCCCTCTAACATTTTTTTGGGCAGCTGTGCCAATGGGCATTTCTCCTTAGTTTTTTGATAGCAGGCGGGTAGCCAGTTTACATTTAATTTGACACCTAAGCTCCCAGCCTTCCCCACCAAACCCAAACCAAACCCCAGTTCTATCCCTGTGTTTTTCCCTGCACCTGTGATGCTGAAGCAGCAGCAGTGAGTAGGGCATGTGCCTCCTGCAATCTCAGCTCATTACTGTCATAGATTGATGAGATTTTTCTTGGTAGAAGTGGGAACATTCACTTTTGGGGGATACACAGTGCCCAAGGGCTGGGAGAACTCTCCCTCTTCCTTCCTGTTGGTTTTTTAGGCTGGTGGGGACTCTCGGCTGCCCCTACAGACACACTAAGAGCAGATCCATCTTGTGTTGTGCATGTGCACGCGGAGTTTTGTTCCATGACCAGCGCTCTCAGGTATCACAGTGATGCAGGCAAACAAAACAAGAACTATAATAGCAATAGGCAGGACAGTCAATCCTCATAATACCCTGACAGCATTCGTGGAAACCAGAAAGGACAGAGCTAACGTTGGCTTGATTGGCATTTTATGGCTTGGATTGTATTACTGACGAGGTGATTCTTAAAGTTACTTTGTTGTAGTCTACAATTCAATAAGTAAAAAATAAAAGAAAAAATGGGAAAGGAGAAGGGCACTACCTTTAAGATGGCGAAAATTTATTTCTGTGCCTGCTTTATGGTCTTTCAGGGAGGCAATTAAGCAGGCACAAAAAAAGTGGCCACTAAAGAAACCCCTGATGCTAAAACAGGATTACCTATACTGATGAAAAAGGCAATTTTTCTCCATGATTTTATTCTGTATTTGAGATATTAAATGTGAGCAATCACTTTAGGAGTCTAAATTTTCTTTCTTTTTCTTGTAAAAATTCTATATATATAGCACCATAAAGTAATCACCACCATGTCTGAAAGTTACCACTGAAGCTGGATGTAAGCCCACTGTAACCAGTACTTCCAGTGCCACAAGTCACCCAGTGATCCTGCTGAAATAATTTGGAACTCAGACATCCTGAGGTTCTCAGGGAATTTAAAATTAAGCGGTAAGTACTGGAAGCTTAGTGCCTAAAAATCAAGACACTTAGAGGGTTTTGTCCAAATCCAAACGTTTGCCCTCAGATACATTTTTCTTATTCACTACTGCTGAATCTGTGAGAAACATATCATTGAGCAAATGGTATCAGGGAAAGAAAAGCTCCACTCAGCCATCACATCTTTCCTCCATCAATGCAGATTATATAATCTAATAGTACATGTGCTACTCTTTCCCAGACCGGTTTAAAATTTGCACAGAAGACTTACAGAATATCATGAAAATCTCAATTTTTATCTCAGGATTCCCTTATTAGGATTTATCTTCAAAATAGCATTTTAACCCATTATTTCCATCCACAAGCACTTGCAGCATTCAAAATAACTACACTCCATAACATTAGTATTTATTCTCTCCATGTATTTACGAGAATGTCTGAAGAAAGCTAGACACAGTCTCCTCAGTCTCCTAAAACTTTTGCTGTTTTTCTGTGAATTCCCCCTCTGCTCAGTCTTCACCATCACTCACACACATGGCACCTGCTGCTGAGCACAGAACCGCAGGTGTGATTTTGCCAGAAGAACAGAAAGGTAATTACCTTCTCTTTGCCCCATGATGCACCAATGCCATACATCCAAAATTGCACACACTTTTGCTGCAATAGCTTTCCCCTCCAACTCAGCATATCCCAAATGTGCCACTCTCTAGACACTGCCACATCTGACGCTTTTTAGCCTTTTCTGCTTTCCAGATTTCCTTCTGTCACTGAACATGTATCTTCTAAATTACCTTCTCCAGTTAATTGCCTCAACACTCCAATTTACACCTCTCAATATCTGGCAAGAGTTCTACTTCCCTGCCAATTTTCCCTTCCCTCCTTCATCCTACCTGTAAATTATTTCCCTGTTCTTCCTAACCATCCAACTTCATTAATCCATTTTGTTTTTTATTTCTGAACTCCATTCCCATTCTCTAAAAGATTCCTCACGCTCAATACGTTACTATATTCTACTTTGGTTTCTTGCAGACTTCACTGCACCCAATAAGGTTTCATCAATGCACGTGTTCACACAGTGCCTCTGGAAACAATGCATTATTACTACTGCAGGTTTGTACTGGAGGGAGGAAGCAGACTGCGCCACCACAATCAGATGGAGACTCCAGTGGATTTGTGACCCTGCTGCCCTTTCTATGCTGGCCCATCCCAACATTTTCTCCTGTTCCACCTCATGAACCTGGCTTTTAAATATCCATTAAGCTGCTTTCCTGAGATTTAAGATCTTCCTAGTGGCACAGTCTCTTCACCATCCATGCTTAAAATTAACCTTTAATGGTGAGTCTCCAGCCTGTTAGTACTGGCTGTGTACAAAACCAAACCAGCCCAAAATCATGTAACCATTATCCAGTATAATCAAAGCAGGTGCTTTTTCGACATTTTTTTCTTTCTGGTCATGAACTGACCAAAACTAGATCAAGAACACTGCACATTCCAAGTACTAAGCTATGTTGGCAGATACCTGTGGGCAAGGCTACAGTTTTCCACAGTCTTGCAACCTCATTACCAGTGGCAGAAAGCAAGGGAAAAAAATCAGCCACAAGTCACAGGAATAGAAAATTCAGCAAAAGGTGAGCAAGGAATGTTAAGAGAGAAATATGGAGCTCTATCATAGACCCTATAACATGCAAAGAGCCAAAAGAATTTTTATCTTGACAAAAATTTAGAAAGGAAGAAAAAGTAAAAGATACAGTTCTTTTGGGGCCTAAGCTCTGCCTCTCCATACAGAGGGCTCTGATAGCTGGGGCTATTTGCCCATGAATGCACATACACTTAATTTGTCTTCCTTAAGCCCTTCAAAAACACTGATCTGAGCTGGGCAAATATTGCCATTCTTGCCTTCGCTGAAAGCAGAAATCTTGCAATCTCTGTAATATTCTAATCTTGCCCAGAAATTATACTTTTGAAGTAGACAAAGGTAATAAAATACCCATCTTCATTCACATCTCTGTCCTACACATTGATTTTACTTATTTTACTTCAGGAAACAGCAAGAATCAGATAGAAAATACAGAAGTAGGGCAATGTAAACAGCTTCAAATCATATTCTCTGTTTTTCTCTACTGAAAAGCACGAAACAGCTTCATATCTTAATGTGGTGCATCTTTCTCATTAATAAAGGATGAAAATGCATATCTGCATTATTTAACATATTCTATATATCCAGCTGCATGTCCTTCAAAAGGCTCTTCTGTTCCTGACCCCTCCAGAGCAGCATTCAGGTAACTCAGTCAAAAAGGTGCTGAGCAGCAGAGGCTGCAGTGCCTGTAAAGTGCAGCTTTACAGGACGAATTCAGTTTTGTCTAACCTGTCCCTAGAAACCTTCAGTGATGGATGGTGCAGCATGCCTGGGCAGCCTCCTCCCCTCCTCACACATCCTCGTAACAAGTTTTTCCTTATCTTGCTTTTAAGATTTCCTGCAAACACTAACAGTTGCTTCTCTGTGGATGCAAAGAATGCCTAAGCGCTGCCCTTGCAGCATCCTCCCTAACACCTACCCTCTAATTCATCACAAAAAAGTGTGACAAATGTTTTGTGTTGCTCATGATTTCTCTTCAGGGCTGTAACACCACCAGAACTTTTCTCCTGATGTAACATGGCACAAGATGAAAATTCGGCCTTTCATCTTACATCATCACAAAATCTCTGAAGTCCCAGCTCAGGGGGACACCTTTCATTTCAGGCCCTGGAAATGCTGAAGTTACCCTGAGGTTAACATTTTATACCTCACAGTGGCTGGATTTTTGCAGAGTCCGCACAAGCTTTTTTTGCCACTTCCACAGATTAAAAAATTGCTGCCCTGCCTTAACACCAAGTTTTCTGCCATGAGATTATCAAGGCTGTGCCTTGCCTTGTTGCCAGCTGGCTGCTCCCAAACCTTGCCATGCTGTGGGTGAGTGGCTGAGCTGGTTCTCCCAAAGTTCATCCCAGCCTCTTCAGTCAGAGGCTGCACAAAGCCCCACAGGAGCTCAACCGGACCTACAGATGCTCCTTCCCCCAAAGCAACGCAAATTAAAGGTGATGATGAGTGGTGTCCTACCTGCTCTCCCAGAGCTCAGCTCTTCCCATTTGCTTTCCATTCACCAGACAATAACATTGTCTCTTGTTTCTGCTACTTATTTTGTTTGTTGTTGTGGCTTTTTTATTCACTATCATCTTGCAGGGGTCTGTCCATTCATACAAATTGTAATTTTTCTGCAGGCACAGAATTTACCTTAATTGCCTAATTAAGATGTCCATCCTTGACTTAAAGCCTCTATACAAATCACATCAAAAGTACACACCGAAAATTTCCTGAGTCTGCAGGACTCACAGCTAACTAAACACAGCAGCACAAGTTATGGATTTCCAATCAAAATGAATGCAAATAACACAAAGCACATAGAGCTTCCCTGTGCAAAGGTACACTGGTAATAATGGTTTGGAGACACAGGGTTAAGGTTAGTGGGGAAAGACCCTCATATTTCCATAAAACACATTAATAAATAAGCAACCTTAAAATTATCTTAATTTAAAAATAACTGAATCCAGTTTGCTGCTGTTATTTTAAAAACCCTTTTATTTCCCCTCTTCTCTCTCAAGTTATGACCAGTTATTTACAGACCAACTTCTGCTTCCAGACAAATTGCTTTGTGCAGAAATACTAATTAGAAATCAGCAATTTCCACTGATGTCATTACCACAACAAATCTCAAGGAAGAGTTTAGAAATGTGTTTCTTCTTTTTCAGAGGCACATACAGCTTTCAGAGTGCCTTCTCACACTGACTTTGTATTGATTCAGACATCCTTCATTCCTCTGTATTATTTCTAAATCACAGAATGACATCAAAGAAACTGAAAGCATCTGACTTTTATCACCAAAATAAATTCTGATTTAATGTACTCTTTCCAATACTTAGGCACAATAGGATACATGATTAGAGCATAGTGCAGCTAACGGTATACCCATCGTGCCTTGTTAACTGAGGATGCATGGTATAGATCCAGGTAAAATTTGAACTTTGTAGCTTTTGTGGGTTTAATTTAGACCCTTGGGGCTACATATGCATTGAAGGTTGGACACATAACATCCATTACTGTTAAAAGTGGTTGCACACACAATCAATGATGTTTAACAGAGAAAACGAACTTTATCTGATTTCATTTCGGATTTTAAAAAACCCTAATAATCCCTAGCTCACAGTCTAACTAAAATGTCCTGAAAATGACAGATACTTGATTTTCGCTTTAAAGGTCTATTCTGAAAGAAGTAAAGCTGTCTGACAGGGATTTAAAAACCCCCAAAATACCACCACCTAAGCACGTGGGAATTTGACTGCAACCAGTAGGGTTGATAATACCCACTGGGATAAGCATGTGTGCAAATGCTTTCACAAACTGGGACCAGAACCCAGTAGAATCAACCCTGAAGACCTAATTTTGAGCACAGACACGTGTACAGATTTTAGGTGGGTTTTGTAAGAGAGAGTGTTATTAAATTTGTTTGACAGATCCCTATTTAAGATGCAGATTTACACACCAGATGCCTGCCTGAAGCTGAATATTTCAGGGGAAAAAAAATCAAACAAAATGGTTAGATCATTTCTGAGAAAAAACATAATTTGTTCTGACATAACCTAATTTCTGAGGTTTTTAATTTGCAAACTTAAGCTGTACCCCCTCATACTTCTCCATAAGTAAAATACATGGGGAGAAACCTTAGTGTCCTATTTGTGCTACAGGTATATCATATGTGTGTTCATGCCATAGGTTGAAAACATCCACTATTTTAAAATGTAAAAGTATTTTATTTACAAAATTAAATTCTAGGAGTAAAAATACTTTTTTAGATTTATGTATACAAATTTGATCTCCAGAATAAGATATATATATATATATTTTCACTGTTCACTCTTAAGAAAGAGACCAAACCACATCCTTTATATGACATTCATTCACTAAGCCTAAAAATGCCTGGTGTTGCCTGATGCAAATAATACAAACAAACCTATGAAATGTGTTTTTTAATTAAAAGCCCATTTTATGATCATAACAGTGATCAGACTGTTAAGTCTGACAATACTGAATTGGCACTTCATCTGTGGCACAGATTTCACACTTATGTGCATGCTTTAAGTGCTGCACTGGACGGAAAGGAAATGGCAGTCAGCCTTCCAAAACAAACCCGCAGGGGACCTGGACGAATGCTTGGCATATCAGGGGGCTCGCTCTGGTAAGATGTTACACCAGAATAATGAAGAGCTACCCCATTTGCATTCAATAGAAATAGACAGTAACTCTGTGGCAATTATTTCACACGAGTCAATGTTCCGGTGTCTTTAAAAGTCCCCTGCAAACCCCAGCAAAAGCTGAGGAAGGCGAGCTGCATGCAGGTCAGCCTCATGCAAGGGTCTGCCCAGTTTGGCAAACTATCAATGGAAGAACTCTTTTTTTGCTGCCGGATCTGCTCAAAAGGGGTTCGTTACAGGCAGGGTTTGTTTCAACGAGCTCGGGCTGCAGTGTGAACCTCAGTAGGATTCCTTGAAAGGCAGGGGGTGATTTTTTTTGGCCATGGCAAGGGTGCTTTAGACTCAAGTCGCAGGAGGAGCAGACCCTGTGTCAGTGTTACTGCCAGGCTCTGATGGTACCTGCACACATTCACTCAGCACACAGGCAACAGTAAATGCTTCACCTTGCCATGCATGAGAAGGCGTATGGTAAGAGTGACATTGAGACCTCCTTCAGACACTTTTCCGTCCTTCGTGTTCATCCTGGCCTTGGATCTTCAATACTTGAAAGTAGCTTCGTTTTTCTTTTTTTTCCTCTTTTTTCTATTCACTTAATCAACCTACAGAGAGAGAGAAAGAAAAGAAAGTACCATTGAGTGGCTGAAGCTACTCTGAACTGAGAATATCATGTTGTACAAACCAATTAACATTCCTTCCTTTGATTTTCTGGACTACAGTTTAGTGCTGAAAAGGCTCCTTTGATTATTATCCCCCCCATCCAACTCTTTAGCCTTTCACCAATTACAAGATAAACTCCCTTTTGAAACCTTTAAAATTTTCTTAAATTCCTGTATTTCAAAGTTGAAATTACAGAGCACAGCAGAGTGAAATGCATTTTCTTCTGCATAGCACTTTGTTAACCTTTGTAGTGTGTATATGCTATATAAATATATATATGCATGCAATTTTTACATGTGCCTGGTGCTGTTTTCATTTCTCTCCTTGTTACTACCTCTTTTTTGCTCTTGCAGAAGAGATATTTTTGTTTTCTCTCCAGCTAGAAAGAAATTAATTCTGAGCCTAAACACTGATCCCTGCCAGCAACAACGGATGACACATTATCAAAGACATCTGAATAACTAAGAGCCACTTGCTGTTGTAAATCTGGGCACTGTCTGATTTTGTTTTTGTCTATGAGGCCCAGAGGTGGCTCAGTCCCTCAAAGGCCAAAGCTGAGCTTCAGCCCTAAGTAGAAGGAAGATTTTTCTTAATTCCTAATGACAAATTGCAGATTTTCAGTCATTTACAAAGTCATAAATATCCTAAAATGCTAATGAAAGCTGCAAGGGCTGGCTTTGAAGGGATAAACAAGATGCATTATGAGTTTATTAATGCAAGGACATTTATCAGTACAAACAAAAATGTGGGCAAGAAGGAATATTACCAAGGGCAGACAAATTCTGTAGTAGAAAAGGCTTAGCAACTCCTTATTTAGTTTTGTCCTTTTCAGGCTTATCTTACAGAGCATAAAACCCTTAAACAGACATCATGCCTCTCAGTAACCACCCCTTTTCATTATCCATCCTCTGCAACAACCCTATTAGCTTTGCATCTTCGAGCTTCCCAAAAATTTGCCTTGCTGGGCACTGGCTAATGAGCACTCCTGGGGACACCCATTTTGTGTTTCAGAGTTTGCAGCAATGTTTCACTGGTGTGGCAGGCTACTGTCCCCTTGCCGAGACTGCTCAGGCATGGGACAAAACTGCTGGAAGGACCTACGGGATCATTCCTCTAAAAACTCTGGAGGAAGTATCATGCAGGCTGTTTCACCATCTGATGAAGCTCTATCTTAAGAGCCACTAAGCACTTTACCCGACCAAAGTAAAGCCCACCTTAGCTGAACATGTTATGTGTGAGAGAAGTCAACAGAAACACTTAAAGAAAGAACACAAGAAACGTGTGGAGTGATTGCTGATGGACTTGCTGAGCTGCCAGCAATCAGGGATTCACAGTGTCCTGGGAGACTGCCTCCAGACCCACATTTTCAATCGCCTCTGGTGGACCACCTCCTCCATGAATTTGTCTAGTGCCTTCTTGAATCCATACATCTGATCTCCAAAAGTGGTGCTCTCACAGATTTAATATTAATATGGAAAAAAAGTACTCCACTCTATCTGGCTTAAATTTGCTCACTGAAATTTCCCCTTGTTATACATTTCACACTGTGTGTATTATCTGAAGACCATCACAGCAAGTTGCTCCTCTGAAGTGTTTCAGCCTGGGCCTGTGAGTGGCCAAGCCACTCCTAATGTTTTTGCCCCTGGAAAATACACTGGAAGATGCAGAGTTTTCTCTTGAGCCTCTGCAGGAATACTTAGGGCCACAGAGAGTTTCTGTGCTTTCAGTGACTGCAAGAAAAAATTGCCACCATGCCTATGAAGAGATGAAAGCGTGAGAAAGGGTAACTTTAATTCCTCTTTCCTCCTTCCTGATTTTCCCTAACCCAGCGTGGACTCAGTGTATTTATTACTATATGCTCCATCACACAGACCACAGCCGCTGACATAAATCCATTTATTCCACATTCCTAGGCTTAACACTTACATTGCATATTCCCTATTCCAATGGAGAAAAGGGAGACAAAGCCAGGTGTTTGGGTGAGAAGGCAGAAAACAGAGGCAGCCTGGCCATGTCTCTGATGCACCATGCGGACAAGAAGGTGAGAGGAAAATGTTCCAAGGCAGATCCTAGGGAACGGCAAAGACAGATATTGGGTTGTACTCTGCTTCTTTAAGGTTAGACCAGGATTCCAGGGAAAATCTGCAACTGGATGACCATGGCAATCCCTTCCTCTAAGTTCAGAGCAAGGAGCAGAGGAGATGACTGTGGTTGTTCCCAGCCTGAGAAAGGGAATGGTCTCATGCTGCTCACCTGCTCCTTGCTGAGGGAAATGCCCTGGCTCTGACAGCCCAGGCATTTTTTGCTCAGCTCTGTCAAAGATAACCCGGCCAAACATAGAATGCCAAAAAGGAGCCCTTTGGTACATCAACAGTAGAACAGATCTCAGCATTCTGGACTTTATGGGAGCAACACTGGCCATCTGAGACCTCTAGAAACTGATGGCAGCTTCAGGGCATGCTTGGAACATTTCAAGAACAGCTGTGTTACAAGTAGAAGCAAGGTATGTAAGACCTTCTGTGGATCAGAATTCAGTGATGAAGGTACAGCTGTGTTTCTAATGAGATGTATTCCCATGTGGAAAAAATAATCCCTGACTACAAACAGGTTTACAATTGCCACGGCCTTTTACTACTGTGATGCTACAGCATCACTTTGGAAAAAATCTGGAGGAAAATCTTTACCCCAAAATCAAACCAACCCCCACCCAAGCCTGATCTTTTCCAGATAAAACCTGAAAAAAATCAGTAGTAAAGACTAATATCTCTGGGGTTCTTTTTAAAAAAATGGAGGTTAGAAATGAAATTCCACCATAAATATTGTTAAAAATATCACTGCTATCTGATTTTTTGAACGATTTTGTCATTGCCCCTCCTCCCAACAAGCGTAAACTCTGGCACCTGGTCCTGAGAAGCAGAACAGATGTCTGGGGGAGGGCTGAGAGTGTGTGTGCCTGCAAGGAGTTAGGCAGCTGTGTGAGATACAAAAGGAAATAATTCAAAAAGGCAGTCTCACATGATAAGGAAGAATATGCAAAACCTATACATATACCACGAAGACAGAAGACTTTTTACTATGCCAGGTCATTTACATCTGCCTCAGCTGTCCTGAGAGTCAAAGTGTTCTGGGTAAAACCTTGACAGCTTCACAAAGTAAACCTACAGCACTGTTAACTACCTGGGTATTTCGGTTTTAAAGACAGATTAAAAAAAAATGCATTGTTGTACTTCATTATTTTTAACTAATTAAAGTAAATTTTTCTGCAGACAACATCGCAAACATGTGCTGATCTGTATCTCTGTGTGCACGCAGTAGTCAGATCACAGCACAAGGAAGAAAATGGTTTTCTCCATGAAGCCTCCTACCAGACAGCAATACACATCCATATATTTATAAACCCACTGCTGTAATATATAAGGGCAACGTGAATATTTAATCAGTAAAATAATTTCCCTCTCCTTAGTGAAATCTGCATTTTGAACAATTTGCTATGTTCCTGCCTTGTGCGTGCCTCTCTGAGAGCAAACAGGAGGCTGAACACGTAAGAAGGCTTTCCTTTCTCAAGCTCTGTGTGACTGAGGTCCCATGGCTACCCTGGGTACTGGGAGAGTTGAGCCTCAGACTGAAAAACATCGGTGTGTCACACTTTTCCTGATGCCAGAGGAAAGTCAGAGGACTCCGCAGGTGAGCAGAGAGTATCGTGCAGGGAGGAGACAGAGTGACTGGCATGGCTAAGTGTTAAGAGTGAGGGTAGATGCATTTTAACCTGCCTTCAGTAGAGCGCTGGCAGTGACAGGAGGACAGCTGGACAACATCCTCTTGCTGACCTTGGGACTCTGGACCAGAATGCACAAAATCCAAGATCCGGGGCTCTGCGGCTCCAGGTAACAAGCAAAAAAATATCATGCCCACAGAACAAAGGAAAGTAGCTCACATCAAACAGTTCCCAGCAAACTGCAGATCTTTGCTTCCTGTGGGGCTTTTCCACTGTCCTGTGGACATTTCCACTGCTGTTTGTCATTCAAAAAGTGAACATTTTTCTTCAGGTAGAAAAACCCATCCAAATGCATTTAAAAAACCACAACCTTTAAAAAACTTAAATAAAATGAATGTGTAGTCTTATGCAAATGCATTTTATCTGTGTGTGTTTCTACACATATTTAGTATTAGCTATCCCAAACTGACATATACCACATGTCCTATATGCTCACTATTCATTACATAAAATTTTCTAACACGGCTTTTCTGTAATTTTTGGTAGATTAAGTGGATAAAACAACGAGCAGCTAAGCCACGTGTTCATCAGACTACTACAAAAAACCAACACAGTTCCTTAGGGATTTCTGTGAATTAATAAAAGCTGCAAGATGAACTATACAGCTGAAGGGCAGTGTCACAAGTCCCACACATGCACACACATGGAGGTTAGGAATCCTCATGGCTGAGGGGATAGTGTGAGATGGTTGCCTGGAGTCTGAGACATGGGTAGCCAACTTCATGACCCCCTTTCTTCCTATTCCTCAAGCCTACTAATTCCCTCCAAGAAAATAAACAGACCATTGCAGAGAATATGGTCGCCCAGTGCTTAAAAAAAGGTATGTATGTTTTAAATCTCTAAGGTGACCATTTCAGGAATGCAGGATAAGAAAGGAGCAGGTAGGGATGCCAAAGATTAATAAAATCAACATAGCACCAAGGCAGACATCAGACAATTGATCTCTGAGTTTAAAGCCCAAATAAATTATTTGACATCTGTGAATCTGCCAAGAAAGTCACTCATCTGGAAGATCCAGAGGGATGCATGGGAGGAGGGAGAGAAAGAGTGAGTGTGCACAGAGTGAAATGGGGTGGAGCTGCGCAGTCACAGAGGTGTGCTGGAAAGCAAAGAGATGCAGAGAGAAGAGGAGAAAGGCAGGGAGAAAGAGAGAAATGAAGCTTCAGGTGGCTGATACGGGAAACAATGTGAGAAAAATCAATGTGGAAACAAGAAACACCTGGAAACATTAAAGGAGGAAGCCTGCTCAGCTACGTGAAATCTTGATTATATGGTTGTTAAATCTGAGCCTGTCAGGAAAGATGAAACTGGTCAGAGCACCCAGCACAGCATTCCCCATGCTTGGGCCTCAAAACCTCTTGAGCCTAATTATGATGCTTCATCACCACCAACTGAAAAATGTAATGACGAAGAAAGCAAGGAAGACTCTACTGATGAAATTCAAAAGAACAAATTCCAGCTGTTCCACTGGAAGAAAAAAAAAAACAAAGTTAAAAGAATGTGACTGACATTCAAGAGAAGCCACATGCAATTTACATGAGGACACATAAACTCAGTCATATAGTTTCCACGTATCTGTAGGTTTAGAAAAAGATAACTTCTGTAAGGGAAACCTAAGAACATCCAATCTCTCACAGTAAATCTGTCATTTTCATAATATATGGAAACATCCCCATGGAGGGGTAGTTAGGAAGATATCGAACCATAGGCATGGGGGCAGGGAAAGGCAGGGGATGAACACGAAGACTAAGATAAGGGCAGAGTAACCTGAAGATGAACAAAGAGATTTATCATGAGTTATGAAGAACTGGAAGTTAGACAGTAACACATTGATGTTACGAAGAAATAGTTCAGTTTCAACTATTTAGCAAGAACTCCAAAAAACTGTTCTACCATAAATAAAAAAAAAATAAAGTGAATAAAAAGAACAGAAAAAACTGAAACACAGGAAGTCATGAAAAGGCTGCAGCTAAGTTCTCTTGATCAGAAGGCTCCAGGTGCAGGGAGACCTACCAGGAATCGGAAGAAACACAGGGATCACAATGAGGAGGAACGACCCGCTTTCAGCAGAGCACAGTTCTTTGGAGGCAGATTTATGCTATTTAACATGATTTTAGTCTTTCATTTAAACTGGAGAGAATACAGGAAAAGAGAGGGAACGTAAGAAAATTACCACAGGACAAGAATTGATGACATTATCAATAGAAATCAACACATTCAGCCATATAGTAGGGCTTAAAACTAAAAATAAGTCGCCTGCCACAGAAAGGTTCATGCTATCAAATGAGGAAATAACTACTTTGCTTTCAAGCTCTTTGATAAGCTTAGCAGTTATTATCTATGGCTTTTCACTTGAAAGTAACATCTCTGGATGTCAGAGGACTAAACAGTGTAATTACACAGAAAAACACTTGCAAAAGTTATCACTCCCCCCACCCCGCAAAATCCAAAAACTACAACTCTAAGTGAAATCCAGAGCAAAACCAGCTCAACTCCAGTTGTATTAATTTTTTTTCAAGGAACTTTTTTTTCAGAAATGATGAAAAGGAATAATCATCAGACAGTATTTACAGTCTCAGCTGAGGCAAAAGAAGATGACTGGGTCTGTGTCAACTGTGTTCTTCTGTGTCAACTGAAGAACAACACTATCCACTGTTACTAAACCACATTATTGTGGGATTACTAAGAACAAAAAACTCACAGGAAGTCCACAGTAACAGAACACTAATAACAACGACAACTCTTCAAAGGATTTCTCTCCCAGTAATAACTATTTGCAAAAGGAGAAATCAGGTGTTGGAGCACTCCAGTTTTATACAGAAGCCTCACCAGGAGAACTTGATTAATGAACAATAGCTAAAGAAGCAGGTGCAGTATCAACTTTTTTACTTTATCAGTTCCATCTCCCAAATTACTAGAGAGGACTCTACACAAAGGAACACGACTATACATTTTATTCACATCCTTATAATTTATATACCCAAAATAGATTTCATGCTAATCTCTAACTCTTTCATGAAGAGCATAAGATCTGCACAACCTGGCTCCCTTAAATCGTCATATCATGACCCATTTTAAGCAGGTTGATAGTCGGCATGGATCCAAAAATCCAGAAATGAGAAAATTAATTCTTTGTGTTACCAGAACAAAACATGTATGTGTCAGTTGGCAAAATGAGTTTTCACTAAAAAGGTAAAATAAGATAAAAGAATAGTTCAAGAATGAAATGTAAAGAAACACTAGAGAGAAGAAGGTTTCAGGAAATTCATCAATCACATGCTCAAGGAGTTATAAATAACAACTAATAAGACTAAGCTGAATCTGGGCCACTGAGACAGCAGCAGTTGAGTACACAGATTTACAAAATACATGTTTTGTTGGGTTTTTTTCTGAAGTGGTAAAGTATTAGCTTAAAAGTCAAAGGGAATTAAAGAGCAACACATTATTCCACCAATTAACAGCTACCAACAAAAGGCAGTTACACAGCTTAGCAAGCCATGTACTTCTTTTACTAATTGTTGTAAAAAATTCTTTATCTCTGATATGTTAAGCTCTGTAGTTACTACAGATAGCTGGAAGTAGTAGTTTTGCCAAAGATGTGAAACTCATAAGGAAAGAACAGAATGAAAAAATAACAAAAAAAAACTTTTAAAGGCAATAGCAAGTATAAAAACTGGCAAGACTCCAGGAGTGCTGCCTTTTGAATGTAATTTTATGAAGTATGTGAAGTGGCACTGGTTTTTCCTTGAGTGATATGTTTAATGGTATTTTGCCAGAGGAAAAACCTACCCTATTTGCAGAAGAAGCTGTCTTGTGTTCTCCCTGCAGCTGCCTTTGTGTTCTCCCTAAAACGAGAAATGCCCTCACCCTACACAACTGATGTTTCATTTGCTGAAGATCACTTGATGCCAAATAATCTTGGAAGAGAATAGCAAAAGATTAGAGACTTATTTTTTCTATTCTCAACTGATGAATGTTTAGCTGCTGAACTTGATGCATATGAGTCCTGTTCTTTAAATGGACCACTTTTCCTCATGCTAGTCAATAAGCATGTGCTTCAGGCAATGGCACTGGTTGTTTCCTTTTTGATTTATAAAGGAAGTAAACAGCAATGTATTTATTGACTCTTCTACTTGTAATGTTTTTTTGTAAAGTCGTTTGAATAAACGATATCATGAATTTAGAACAGGAAGCCAAATCACAGAAGCACAATAAAAACTATTGTCTTGTTCACAAAACTATTTTCTACTATCAACATTCAATGACAAATTACTTATTTAACATAAATTAATGTCAAAATATTATTCTGCGTTTGAATAGACAGCTACACACCGCCAAAATACAGAAAGTTATCCCTTCAGAAAATATCACATGTCAAACAGGTAATAAATGCTATCAAATGCCTGGAAATTAAGTATCAGGAAATCTAGAAAAGCTACATAACGGCATTCAGCAAATGCCAAAACAGATCTGGGATCTGAGGCAAGTAAGTAATTTCCAGGTTATGGAAAACACAGTGATTCTTTTGTGAAAGGAATTTTCCATCTTTCTAATTTTTTTCCCTCCTTTCTGTAATTATTCCAGAAAGTACTACCCTGGTAGGAATGCAGAGATCATCTTTACAATTCACCATGAACTAAAACGCAAGCACCAGAGTGTTCCTGGAAAACCCCTACATTCTGATCACCTAAACATTGCGATTGTGTGTTACATTTGTTAAATAATCTCTGCCCCCTAATTAACTTCCTCAATTAAAGATTTTTATTTTGAAATGGTACTTAAATTGTAAATTTACCTTAATATAATTTAAAACAAACAAAGACACAACTTTGCTTGTTGATTTAAAAATAAATGTACTTGAGCTAAATGAGAGTCAAGCCTAAACAGATGTGCTTTTTTCCATTTCTTAAAATCTCTGAGAGAACAGGGAAATTGTTCACATGGTCTATTTCCAACATATTTAAAGTGAGCAAGATTTATATACATATATAAAAGGGTACATTTCAATATAGTATGCATATATGCATTGGATATGGTTAAATGTAGGAAACAAGCAAGGTATATTTTTTTATATGACAGATGTGGACAAATTTTAAAATATTATGCCCCACTTGCTGGCGTGTAATCTAATAAGTAAATATTAAGAACAGAATGATTTTTTAAGTGAGATTTTTATCTTTAGTAAAAACAGACTCACAGACAAAGAGATTTGTGATTTTCTTTGCCAGTACATACAGGAGTACAGAGAGCTTCTTATTGATCAAAGGAAAAAACTCCCCAAACCAGTAGAATAGTCCAAGAAATACAGAAGCTTCTTTAATAGGAAACATTAACCCATCAAGTATGTTCCCACTGGGTACAGAACAAACAGATATTTAAATATATTTGGGTTTTTATAGTTCCATCAGTGTTGAAATGATATCTGCTCTAGAATATATCTTTGTCCAAACTATCTGTAAATTAAATGTTTCCTAGACATATCTGGTTTGCTAAACATGAGTCAGTTGTTTCACTGAAACCACAAACGTGGTTGTTGGTAGGGAAAAGAGGCTAATAATAATAATAATAGTCACCTTATTAAACATAAAATATTATATATTCATATAATTGCATCTCTGACACAAGCAAAAATATCACTTTTGTCATCACCTAAATTACGTTATTTAGAAGACTGTGATTTGAAAATCCATTCAAGCTTCCTAGAGGAATAAAATAAATACTTATTTAAAGAAAGGGAAATTCACACAGCATCTAAGAAAGCGAAGGGGACAATCTCCCATCCTTCTGTCACAAGGGGATTGGTACCAGCCTCCGCAGTGTGAGTTGCAGGCTCCCTCCTGGACATCCCGCTTGTGCTCACTTGAGGCAAGGATGGATTGGCAATTGTCGGAGAAACTGGTCCAACAGCAGCACAGTTGTAACTGCTGCAAATATGGCTGAGCACTGCAAAGACTCCCATCATTCATGGGGACAAAAGGGAAAAACAAAAAAGTGATGTTGCAATGTCCTGCCAGGCGTTTGAATTGTTACCTTCAAAAGTCACAAGACGAATATTCAAGTTCTCAATCACTGGTGCTTAGTCAAAACATACAGCATTATGGATTTCACTGTGAAACCCTGACTGTGCAGTGGGTAAAAAAACCCAGTAAGTTCCAGAGCCTCATTTGAAACAAGTTTTTACAAAAAAAAAATCCAAACAAAAAAACCCAACAACCAGCCCACAATAAATGACTCTTTTATGGACAGTCAATACTCAGAGTAAAGAGCCAAACGCATGCCAAGATTTAAGTTACTTAAATCAATATTTTTGTCACTGATTTAAACCAGGAGAATCTTTAAAACTCAAAAGCCAGTATAATTGATGAAGTATTCAAAACCGAAGGAAAAAATCAAACAGTTTACAACTGACACTTTGAAGTCACTAATAAAGTGAGCCACTATATCTTGCTCTAGCACTGGGAAAAATCAGCACTGAAGTTATCCATTTGTTACATCTGCAAAACCTTTACAAAGGAAAAAGCCTATTTTTGAATAAACAACTCATTTGCTTCACCAACTTATTCAGTTGAAACAGTGTTTCATGAAGTGTCTGTGCTTTTGTCTAATCTTCAGTCCCTTTCTGCACAAATTCATGCATACACATGTACCTGCATATATGTATGTATACAAGCTTCCCAAACACTTCCAACATTTTTAAGAGATACAGGGATGTCAAACGTGTCAGGTTCACACAAATTTTGTTGAGACACAGAGTAACTAGAGGTGCAAGGTCATGGTTCCACTGCAGGCTACATGGGAGCCTCTTACGGTGACAACCTTGGGTGAGCAAAGCGAGAGGAGGGGACTCTTAGAGGGAACCAATATAATCACTGAAAAAGCCCCCAGGTTTAAAGAAACTCCCAACAAAAGGTGCTTTAAGCATTCCATTTTCTATTCCAAACTGTTCCAGTAGTTTTGTGGCTCATACACAATCCCAGTGACTTTAACAGAGTTTTGTGGACACAACTAGATGTGTATTCTGGTGCTCTATGTTCTTTATAAAAACATGACAGGACCTTCGCTAAACTGAGTGATTTGATGCTGCCCTTATCTTCCCACAAAGTGGTCCATTTGTTCATTAAAAAAAAAAAAAAAAGAACAAGAGAGGGTAATTGCTGACTTATTGCAGAGATGACAGATACACTGAGGAATGGGTTGCTACTAAATAATAAAAATTTTTAAAAAGCATTACTAAAGTTTTGGTAGTATCTACATCAATAACTAGAAGAGGGTATTAGCATCACATTAATGACAGCCATTTGGATGGACTGCAAACATTAAAATGGAGAAGAGCACAAATAGGAACAGAAAGATTACAACCCAAAAAGTAACACAGTGAAAGCCAGTGATAATAATCTACAATACAAGTAATACATTTACAACACAAAAACAACAACTGGGAAACCCAGTTCCTAAAAATGAGTAAAATCTGAAAGGTTCTGGTGATACAAAAGACCTGGGGATGACCTAAGGCTACAAATTAAAGGTTGAAATCTTATACTTTGAAGCTGAGGAAGAAGAAGCAACTGCATTCACATAACATCTCCTGTTTCATATTTGCAATCTGGACACTCCATAATTATAGCAAAACAAAAAACCCAATCCAAACCAAACCAACAAACAACAACAAGAAAAAAAAAAACAAACAAAAAAGAAGAAAGTGAAAAAAAGAAAAAGAAGGAGTTCATTGAGAGGAGAGCAGAAAAAAATCTATCTAAAAATGATAGATGGAGATGGATCTTAGCCACTGTGCAGTCTATCTTCTATATATTCACTTTGTAATGGAAAGGAAACAGAACCGAATGAACTCCTGAGATCTTTTTAATGTCCAGTCTCCAAGACTTTGTACGTTTTCTGTCTCTTTTCCATTTATACCAGAGCACTGGCATTATTTTTATTGAAGTTAGGGAGGGGAGGGATGTTTTGGAAATTTTTTTACAATTATTTAGTCAATAAGTAAGTTATCTTGGTAAGAGGAAAAGGAGGTCATATAGTATTCAAAAAGATACAATACTTGTTTTCTTTTTACCCCTCCAGTGCTCTGCATTGAAATCTGAAAAGCCCGTTCCAGATCCTGCACGTTGCTATTGCACACGTAATAATAGGACACACTGGCCTTTGATACAATTCTCTTCAGGGAACAAAAGCTTCCTTTGGCAAAACTACAGCCACTGCTTGTTGTAGGTTACACATGTCTTTCCAGTCAAGCGTGATTAATAACTGTTAAAAAAAATGCTCATGACCCATGGCAAGTATTCTTTCAACTATAATACCAGCATTATGGGCTCTGAATCTCAGTAATTTTAAAATGTGCTTCTACAATGGAACTATAATTTAATTACTTTTTCTGCAGCCTGTTCCATTTTGTTTCATCACTTTGATTGCACCATGCACTTGGCAGCTTATGGAAGACTGCATCTGCCTCCAGGATTATTTCACTGGGCTCTTTCGACATCTGTTTCTGAAAATGACTTTATTTGCAGTGGCATAAAGAATAATCAGAGACTTGTTTAATCCAGATAAATTGGAAAAGAGAGAGGCACAGAGACAGAGTTGGAGACAGGGAAGAGACCAGGGAAAAAGAGAAAGCAAATCTATGCTGCACGCTGCAGAAGACATCAAAATAATCTCTCCTCTTCCCGTGCTTCTGAAAATGCTGTTATCTGATGGATGATATGATACATGAAAAGATGAGTCACTAAGCCAGTTCCTTTTAATGTTTAGGGG
This sequence comes from Atrichornis clamosus, assembly GCA_013400975.1. NCBI lineage: Eukaryota > Metazoa > Chordata > Aves > Passeriformes > Menuridae > Atrichornis > Atrichornis clamosus. The sequence continues at coordinate 50,976 of WBMZ01000832.1, forward strand.
GAGTTCACAGATGCAATACATTCTAGCTAAAGCTTCATGTTGTGCTTGATCAGTTTAATATAATTTTCATCAATTACATTTGCAACCTCATCCACTGAGAATCACAAAGCCGTCTGAAGTGAACCATAGCAGTTGACAAAAGCCCTTGTAATAAACGAGCCAAACCCAGGCTCCAGCCTGACCTGACATCCTTCCAAAGGCAGCTACAGCCAACACCTGTTGCAGAGTGCCCCAGCAGCGGCTGTGCACCGAGCACACAGTTCAGCATAACTTCCCACGTGTCAGCAGTCGTGGACTGGGTCACCTGTGTATCAGATGACCAAGTGCAAGGCATCTGCGACATGCCCATGCCTGCAGCAGCTTTGATTCAACACAATGGAAACCACCACTGTTGACTCCTGTTTACTTTTGTGTAATAGATGGATTTGTTAACCCACAAACTATTACAGGCATTGAAAGAAGTGCCCTATAACAGATGACAGGTGTTGGCCAGGTTTTGTTTCGTTCTTTAGTTCTCTGTGCTTGTTTTTTTTGCAGAGGGTGAACAGATATTTGCCAAATCACATCCACTGCCTCCAGAAGAAAGTGCTGCAGGAAAGCAGCTCTGGCAACTGAAGCAGACATGCCTTTAGGGACAAGAGCCACTAAAACTCAAAGTGATAGAGTGAGCAGACCATAAGGATAACTATCAAAACAGTCCCTAACATGGTATTACTTCTGAGATTTTAAAATCTTGCCTCTCTTGTTGCTTCTTTTTTTTTTTGGAGATGTTTTCTGTGTTATTTGCTGATCTTCTGGGCTTTACTTTATTGCTGTAGGAAGCATATTAGGAATGAGCTGGTTTGAACACATATGTTTTCCCAGGAATTACTTAAAGAGACCCTCAAATGAGGCCCTAGAGTTCTCAAAAAAATAAGGAAGAAAATAATAATCCCCAGAAGTAACACTTATCATGCAAGTGCACAATAGCTGGACCCAAACCATTCTGTAATAGCCTGATTCCCACGGTTGTGCAGCCTTAGCTGTCTCAAACATGTGGGCTTTCCTTTCCCATATGACCAGAAAGACTCTTGTCCCAGTCAAGATCCCAGCTTCCTTCTGGGACATCATCCATCTAAGGCTTGTAACTCCCTGTCCCCACCAAAGACATGCTCTTACGAGGTGCCCATGCACTCTGCTGCTGTCCCCATGGGAAGGTCACGAAAGGGAAAGACAAAAAAATCCTCCTTTTCTGTATTTCACTGCCTTGTCTTTCCTCAGCAAAATACAGCAGGTGAGCTGAGGACATGAAAAAAAGTCAAAGCTTCCACATTGCTGATCTACTTACAGGCAACACAAGAAGCAAAACTTCTCTGGCAACCTGTGTCTAGTAACTTGGCAAGCTTGGCAGTCTGCATTTGGAAGCCTGGTTATTTTCATAAAAGACATAATCCCCAAAGTAAACAACTCAAACTTTTGAAAGGAAACAGACCAAAATAAAAATTCACAGCTAGCAAAAAGGAAAAGAGTCATCAGTGTATTTTGCTGATGAATTATATGAAACCCAGGAGAACAAAGTTCTCTCCCCTCCCTCCTAATCAAGCCCCCCGATACCTCTCTGACGTCTGAAGATGAGGTAAAGATTTGATAGAAGATACCAGCTATTCACAGAAAGTTTCTAGTTGGCTAAATCAGGTAGGGAAGCTGCCCTGAAAAAAGATATGTTCCAGTTGACAGAGCATGCTGTGAAAATCCTGTTAACAGAGATTATTAACAATTATTTTGTTTCTTTCTTATTTTTTCCTTTTAATTTAGACAAATTTACTTCCTTCCCTCATTTTCCATGTCTCAAGCTTGGGCTGTAACACAGTCAATGGCCATGCAAAGAAATTACTCGTTGCTTTTCTAGAGCTTCATTAAACTGTACACAGCATAAGACACACAGAGGTTATTACAATCTGACGAGGCTTTGTCGTCTTGCCAGTATTACCAAAGAACAAAAGCCATCATGCTTGATTAGAAATTCTCCCTAAAGAATTTGTAAGAATGTACTGTTTAACAGCCAAGGTGAAAACAGGTTTCTCTCTGAAGTACCAGCTCGTGACCACTATTGGACAATGAGTAGATGTCTGTGCTGTGCCGTTGGTCAGATGTGGCTCGGCAGCAACTGTTTGATAAGAAGTGTCCTTAAGGACAGGATAAGTGTTTGAACACACAGATGTTTACCTTAGCTAAGTCACTTGAACTTGGAATGAAGTTTTCAAACCACTGGTAGCAACTGAAGAGAGAGAAGGCAACACAATCCCTGAAGCACTGATAACAAAAGCAATTTGTAAGGTTAGGATCAAATCAGGACAGGGCAGCACAGGGCAAGTGGCTCTTTACTTGGGTTACTTAAGAGAGCAATAGAGGTTGTTGTCTTTGGTGATGCCAGGCTGCCCTCTTAAAAGCAGTTTTTTAACAGGTAAAACTTTTGAGCAAATTTGAATAACCAGCTTGGAAAGAGTGGAAATTCAGTGGAAATTGGTTTGTGTCTTGCCACATGGTCAGCAGTCCTTACCAGGGAAGAGCTCTCCTCCTCCTGTAACCACAGGTTCATATCCAGAGCACTTGAGACCCATCTCACGAAGTGGCAGGAAAAACGGTTCATGCTCTATCCAAGACATTTCCACTGAACTCCAGCAACAATAGAAATTCAGTTTATGCAGAAGCACAACCTGCGTTTTACCCACCAACCCTGTCTTAGGCAGGGCACAGAAACGCTGTTTTGAAGGCAGTGTAAAGGCTGTTCTGGTAACAGGGAGTAACTCCTCCAAAAGTGAAACCTGTGTGTGTCAGTAGAAACAGCAGAGATACTTCCGGAGTGTCTCAATGCTGGCAGGTCTTTAGGTATTCAGCAGACTATGAAACTGGGTGATTTAAACGCCTTAAATCAAGCACATGATGCATCCTGGAGCCTGCCCAGTTGTGGGCACAGCTGCAGCCAAACAACCAGGCCACCAAATCTTGCTACCATGAAATAAAATGTTGTCTGCAGTCATTCTATCCTAAGAAGAGATCTTTGGAGAGTTATCTCCCAGCAGCTGCCCACAGAGACTGTTCAAGACTGTCTGGACTCAACTAGATACACCCAACAATGTATCAGAACAGCCAACCTGCTCCATACTACTCCTTTTAGGTCAACATCAAAAGAGGAAATCATTATAGAATATTATCTACTCATCCCCTTCCCCTTGACATGCTCCATACAAATTAACCATTTTTCTTGCAGCATTTAAGGAAATCCACTTAAAAAATGCTTTCTGATGCTCTATTTCTCAACCATGCAATTATTTTAATCTACAACTTATATATACATCCTTGAAGTGAAATCAACAAAAAGTGGCTGAAATGAAAACGGACCCTGCCTGTAATGGGCAGACCTAGTTTTTGTCTGTGGCTATCCTTCATCTCAATAGGAGAAGTGATAAGATACAAAAGGAAAATCATCTGTGTGGGAGGCTTCACTGTGCTCTGTTTAATTAGCTGCTGTTCAATATGTGAAACACACAGCAGTGTGCACCTTCATGTCCACACACGTTCTTATTAAACCAACGTGCACTGGTAACAGGGTTGATGTATTTTCCATAAATGGGGATATGATACCAAAACATTGCCAAGAAGAACTAGTCTGCATTACTTTATAAAACAAATCATGATTTTCCCAGACTGCAACACCCCTGAGCCTGTTTAATATTGAGCTCATGAGCGGGATCTTCTAAGTTTTCAATTACTCCCATGAAGTGGAAGCTCTGTCTTTGCAACAGCATTCAGTCACGCTACCTAGAGTCTTCCCAGACTGTGCTGTAATATGAAACCAAGATAACTGAGAGATCAGCCATGCAATACACATATACATATATATCTATTCATTCTGACAGAGTCCTACACACATAAAACTGGCTGTATCAGCCCCAACGCTCCTCCAGTGCTCAGAGATAAAATTCTGATCACATAAAATGCAGCAGCAACCACTGTTTCCTCACACAGTCATTCTACACACAAATGTCGGATTATGTATTGTTCTTGCCAATGCAAATGTCAGTTTGGATTGGCCATAGGCTGCAGACGTGCCCCAGATTATTCTGGGTCCCCTGTGGAGCTGAGGCACAAATTCTCAGCACCTTGCAGAATGAAAAGCCTTTGCCACAGTGACAGGCAAAGGTACATTGGTCTTGCCTTTCTGGCATAAAAGAGGCACAAATAAAATATTAAGTCCATGCACTTCTGACCCCTGAACTGCAGCACCAAACAAAAGCAGGGCAGCACTGCTTCAGAAGCACAGCTTCTGTGGATATGTAAAATTAACAACCCAGCTTCTCTGATCTGTGAGCACAGGTGAATGCAGAGTGACAGGTCACAGGTAGGGCTTTTTCGGGCATAAACTGGACCTTTAAGGAGGATGATCTAAGAATTGTGTAAGGGAGAACAGCACAACACTTGGTGTGTGACTTCTAGGGAGAAACACTCCTTTACTGTTTCTACAGCAACCTGTTGATTACAAAAGGTTGATGGTAGATGTCTGTGAGATAAGAGGGTAAAAAAGAAGGCATTTTAGGGAAAGAAAATACCAGACATACCTGGTGTGTTAATTAATTCCTTCTGTTTCCCTTAATTTCCCCGTATTCTAAATAGGAAAGGTGGTGAACCACTCAAAAGATTTACTTAGCCTTACTGATAGCCTCCAAAAGGCTCTACCATCACAAGTTCTCATTGTGACAGATCTGGTTAATAGCATATTTGAGGAAAAAAGATGTAGACATTCTGAAAATGTTGAACCTAATCATTTTATTTGTTTCTTGGTTTTTTGGGGTTTTTTGTGCTGAGGTTTGCGAAGCATAAATTCTGTTGAAACATTAGGACCTTGGAAAAGAATTACACAGGTAGTTAGTTATTATGGCTAGCTGAACAAAAACCCCCAAAACCTCCAAAAACACATCACTGCCTCCCAGAGTATTTCTTCAAAGATGAAGTTTAAAGCCTAAGGCATCACGTTTTATATGACGAGTGTATGTGTTAATAGAGGGATATCTGTGATGATATCCCCAAGCCCTAGGCAAACTCTCCTCTCTCTGAGCCATGCTGCCTACCTTCTTCCCTACGTCAAATCTCTGCCAGGTAGTTCAAGAGACTCAAAGCCAAATATTTTGAATTTCTGCAAGATGTTTTGTTAAGAATTCCTAAATGAAAAACTATTCTAAAACTCCTATTTCTGTTACCTAAAAATATGTCAAATATCATCCATTCACAGACATTTTTGCTAATGAAAAACAGCGGAAGCCAGCTCTCCCAGGAGTACAGACAACCAAGATAACTGCAGTACTGAAATTTTACTCTACTCTTAATAGTCACAGCAAAAATAATACCTAAACAACAACAGAGAAATGCAAAGTTGACTAAATATTTAAGCAGTACTTTTCAGGTCATGCAAATATATAATCTAAGTCTTTTTATTCCCTGAATCACAGAAGCTGATGTAGAGGAATACTTACGGCTTCCATGTTCTCTTCCCCCGTACACCCCCTCACACCAGTTGCTGACATCGTGGCACTTTTGAAAATCACTGTTTTGCCATCCAGCTTTTGGAAATAGATAATGCAAAATTCAATGGATCTTACCTCCTTCTTACTGATGGCCTATTAACACAACCCGGCTTGACTTTAAGTGCAGACTGAATATACTAACAGCTGCACTCTTTCAGAAAATGAGATACAGAGTTATTAATTTTGCCACCAGAGTCATCAGACCAGTTTCTTACTTGTGGCTATGGAATTCCTTTCAGATGACATACTTATAAAAAAAGAAAATTAAGAATCCACGTAGTGGAGGATAAAATGACTCACATATTCTAGCAAAATATAGGCTTGTAACTCTGAGACATGAAGGTTTGACTGGAAGCAAATTTGTTCACAGCCTATTACAAAAGGTATCTTGTTGGTCTCTCTCTCAAATGCATAAGAGACAGGCTACTTGAAAGACTTTCATGAAAACAGCTTTTTCATGAAAAACTGAGTTGTTCTATTGCTGTTTCCTTTTAAATTTTAAACAAAGAGTCTTATCTTTTGCATGAAGGACATTCCAAATCCCACTTTCCAATTTTAATCACAAAATATGTTTGCAGCATGTATTAGAACAACAATGGCTCTTCCCAGGGAGAGGTCTTTGCTGGACGAAGTGGCAGCTAGAAAATATCATGTAGCTGGTAGAATACCAAAGTGGGAACCCACTGGCCACACTCTCTTCCTTTCCTCTTTTCAGATCTTACCCAGAGCAGTTGCAAACTGAGCTTTGAGGGAACAGTCCTTTTCCTTGCTTGCTTGAACACTTTCTCACCTGCTTTTCTCCCTTGCTTGAACACAAATGCACTTCTCTGGACTGTGAGAGGAAGGAGGACTTGTGTCTCCATGTGAAAGAGGGACACTTCTACTGTCCCCTGTCTGTTCACAGCTAGCAATGACTGAAGACAGGCATGAGCCCCGCACTGCCAGCACACACACTACAGAAAATGGCAGAGGTACCCTGAAGTCCAGGTTTAGATGGGCAAAAGTCTGTGCCCAGTGTTTTGTCTTCTGGGTGCCACCAAAATATACAAAACATGAGTCCAACGTCTCAAGTGCAGGTGGAGTCATCAACCAGCTATGCCGTTTCCTACACTGTGCCTGTCTCCCAGATTCTGCAGGAATTCTGGCCAAGCCCAGCGCTGCTATTTAGACCTAGACATCCTATAATTGCAACCTCAAGACTCACAAACTTACAGCCCTGTGCTGCAAAATCTGCAGCCATTGAAGATAGTAAGATCCCATGGACTCTCCGGGGACTTACTGAGCTCAGAGCAAGGGGGCCAAAGCCCCCACAGCTACACAGGACCAAAGCAAATGGAAACAGTATCTAGTTCTGCATGTAGGCTTAGCTGTGAGAACATTAGTCTGCTGTCTAGTAAGGGTTAACTAGACCAATACTGCAAGTTTCTGCCAGCACGGGCTATCAAAGGTCAGGAATACGCAGCATTTGGCTGCTAAACCTCTGCCAATACAACCTTCCAGGCCAATATATGGACAAAACCATGTACCTACCAGAAGCTGTTTACTGTGCTTACTGTGTACAAGCTGTAAGGCGTTCACTTGATATTCAAAGTTGTAAACACAGGAGGTGCCCTTAGTTCACTGTGACTGAAGGGCCTTATCCTTGTGCTTGTAATATTACCTTGAACTCTGCAAGGTGAGCAGCTATTTACATCTCTAGTAGATTAAAAGTGCTGGCTTCATTTGTGTTTGCTTTTCAAAGTAATTTCATTTGGAGGTTTCTGTGTCCCTTTTGTTCCCGGTATGTAAAAAGCTAATCCACTTATTTTGGTACACATCCCTGCTTTAAGGTGCTTTATGACCACATGCTTTTTGTGACAGAGTTACAATTTGTCATATACTGGCACTGAAGCAGATTAAATCCAAAATCTTGCAATGCTGTAGCAGTTAAGTGATCACTATGAACACCGGATCTAGTTCAACCACTGCTTGTCAGCAGCTTGACAGATACCATGTTTTCATCCTGCTGGTAAATTGTCTGTAAAGAAAATAAAGTTTTTATAAGCATGTTTGCCATTCTCAAGGGTACTGGTTGATTTATCTAGCTACAGGTTTATCCTGAAGTGTTCACACTGGATAACTAATTGACTGGACAACATACGGCACTTGGTATTCAAAGATGGTTGTGCGTGCACCCAGCTTGGTTTAGTCCATCATAAATGAATCTGGCTGGAGTTAATATCACAAAATAGTATTACTCAATTTAATACAACCTGGTTTATAAGTACCAAGGTGCTGATAGATCCAAATAAAAGGTTTCTAATTTAACAGTTTGTTTAGAGGTTGCTAGTTTCTGACTATGGTTTCATGAATAATGTAACTAGCCCTTCTAAACACTGATACGTCTTTAAATGTGGCTGGCCATGAAGCTGAATTAAAATTTCCATGGACACGGAATAAAAAAATAATTTCAAATTAATAAAACAGTTTCCCTCCATCTATGTATAAATATATTTAAAAACTGTAAGTGACCCTGAGCCAGTTACAGCTCAGACTCCCAACCTCCTGGAACCACAGCAGGCAAGCCCACGTGCACATTGCACATGCTTATCTCCCGTACACATGCTATTACTTTCACATCCTCAGCAGCCCCCTTCCACAACCTGACAGATAACGAGGAATATTTCATTAGAAGATGTTGAAACTGCTTTGTTTCCTTAAACTATCTGGGCAGCAGCAGATAATGCTATTTCTGACAATTCACCTTTCATTAGGAAACTCCTAAGAAGGTGCTGTCACATCAGAACAGTGGCACTGCACACCTTCACCCTGCAAAAATGAAAGCAGAGATACAGAAACATGTTAAGTGATGACAAATGCAGTTTTGGAAGTCTTCATCCTTTTTTCTTTTCCCTTTGCTTCTTTCCTGCAGTCCTCTATCCTCTCAGTCATGCTGATGCAGCCATACACCAAACAAAACTGTACTGAAGTGACTTCATTTGAAAATAAAACCAAACCAAAAAATAAACCCAAAATTTGTGTCTGAGTTATAGCATAACCCTGCAAATAATCATCTGGCACAACATGGAAGTGGGTGAACAACAGCGCAGGAATGGTGCCCTATTAAAATAGTTTTGCTGGCTGAGAAAATACTTGTGTAACCATACTTGTCTATACAGAATGGATGGTACTGAAGAATCAGATGCTACAATTTTTCCCTGGTCATTTTGCCCATTTCTAGTCAGCCAGGGTTAAAATTTTCTGCTGTTTCCATGGGACCACATGACAACTTGCTATCTGTTTGTAATTCCTGCTGTTTCTCAGTGGTGCCGTCCCCCTCCAAGAAGGGAGGAGGACGTTCGTAGAGCTGAATGTCTCAGCAACGTTCAGTGAACTGCCTTTCTGTTGGCAAAACAAGAGGAGTGGTCACTTCTTACTACTGCTGCCTTCTTAGAGCTGCAGTCTTAGAGGGGAAGTGTTCACAGTTAACCAAATTGGAAGATGTGGCAAAACGTGAGGCTAAATTAACCTGCAAATTTTCTTCAGCAATTTGCACATCAAATCACAGGTGTGATATTTTTCTTTTGTAAAGAGCTACATACATTGTTTTCCAGTAAGCTGTGACAGCTAAATGCTCAATACAGACTGAAAGGCAAAAAAAAGAAAAATGTATTTATTGTGCCTTCTTATTATTAATTATAACTTTCTAAGAAAATGAAAGCTTTACTGCAAACACGTTTTGATCACCAAATGAAAATGTTCTTTAGCTTTTCAAAAATGTTTTAAGATCCCCAGAGAGAAGACAAAGTGCAGGTCTTACTGTTAAAATTACCACCTGCTCATCCCTAGAGAAACAGTACACAAAATGCTTATAGTGAATTTTAATGCAGCAGAAATGCAGACGTTATTTCTCCAAGACAACTTTTTTCCCCATTTTAGAAAAACACTTTGGCCCAGATGTCACCAGGTGAAATTCAGTAGCAGATGTCTTATCAAAGGCATGCCAAGCAACTTGAATTTATTTTAGTGATCTGCTGGCACTCCAGTGTAAATGGCTCAGTGTTATTAACTGAATTCTCCTGGCTCACCTGAAACGGATTTAAACTCATTTTTGTCTTGCAGGAAAAACCACACAAGAGTAATCTGATTAGTTTAGAAGCTCCTGAAATGAATAAAGAAGACGCTTATATTGAAGTGTGTGGCAAGGAACAACAACTACTGCCAGCAGGTTTCCTGCCTTTGCCATCAAAGACTCAGAAGCAAACTTTACCATTCTGTTTCTGTGCCAGCACCCCAGCACATCTTTGCGCAACCATCCTGTTCTGACAATTTTGCTAATGTGATTTTTGGAGATGGGAATGCTAAACTCTGAAGTGGCACTTCTTCCTAACTCTTGACAAGTACAAGGATTTCCACCAAAGCCCAAAAGAAAGACTTAAGCTTCAAAATAGGCTTTACCTTTCTTTTCTATTTTTATTCTCCATCAAAAAAATATAATTCCCTAGATTATATTTTAGCAATTTGCAGTGCCTTTCCCAATGCAAACAAGGCTCTACAAAATATCTGCAGTTCCTCATTAAGTGTCTCTAGATTAGGAAAGGACTGTTGCTTCTGGCTAGCTGGAGAGCGCACGCCAGTGATCATAAACCCACAAAGATCTAAGCAGCTAAAGACTGCATGCTCCTAACATCTCCCAGAGGTCCTGCTAGCCTCAGCAGCCCACTGATCCAAGCTCATGACCCGCATCCTGCCCACTCAGACAAAACCTGCATTGACACTTGTTCCTGGCTCTCAGCTCCAAACATTCCTGTGCTGTCCTCTGCAGACGTGGTAGTGTGGTGGCCTCCTGCCAACACTCCCTTTGGACCAACAAATTTTTCTACATCTTCAAACCTGAACAGCCACCTCCTGTCCCTGCATAACAAACCAGAGAATGATCATTTCCCAGCACTGGCTTGCACCCTCCAGACTCAGGACGATGACAAACCCAAAGCTCAGCCCGTCCCAGAGCTGTCCCCACTTGCTGCCATCACAGCTGTGCACACTGTGTTGGGAACCCTGGGGAGCAGAGCTGTCTGCCTTGCCCATGGCCAGCAGACAAGAGGGAAGCATAAGCCTGGCTGGACTTCTCCCTTCCCACACTGATCAGAGTCAGTTCCTAATCCCAGTGCTGTCCTTCTCCCTGCCACCCTAGGGCAGTGCCAGCAGCGAAGTCTTCTGCCTCCAGTTCATCTGATTTACACACAAGACCGTCATTTCCTTTCCTGAAGCCATCCTTGCTCTTCATCACACAATTTTCAATTCCTAGATTAACTTCTTCGACAACATCCTCATTCATTACACCAAACTGATTCATGTCCTGAACACTGCTCATCTCATCCTCAAAGGGAATGCTGGTCCTCTGGAAAAACGGCTGCAATGATGTCACTCGGGACTATAACACAATATGTATGAATAATAAGGCGAAATCAGAGGCACAGAAGAAACCACACATCTGGCTTTTCCTAACTTCTAAGAGCTTGTTTCTGCCACTTTCAAGTTCTTTTCATGTAGCTTTTCAGTACAATGCTACATACTCGTTGTTAAGCACTGACAGTGAGGTTAGTGCCACAGTGGAAACATATAAAGAGAGTCTCTGTCTTCAGGAACGTCCTTTCAAGCAAAAAAGATGCATAAAGAAAAGAGTCTGAACCCCTGTGACCTCACAGAACTTCATGCTCACCTCCCACCACCAGCAAAGTGAAATCTACAGGCATCACAACTCTGCAGCACTACTAGGGGACACACAAGAATTCCTTCATCTGGAAATAAAGCTAAACACCACTTAAGTCTATACTGTCACCAGTATAGAGTGTGGCAGCATTTACAGCCTAAATATTAAAACCTCAGTGTTCAACCAACCTTCATTGATAAACACAGTCTGGGTTGGTTTGGTGGGTTTTTTTTCTGAGTAAAAACTTGTACTTTAAGCCTCCTCAGTATGGAGGCTATGCCCTAGCATTTACTTAATTAAGCTTCATTGTACTAATCAATATCACTTTCACATTTGTTCTGCTTTACAAATAATGTCACATAACATCACACACTGAGATTTTTTTAAATGAGTATTAGAGCTGCATGCAAAAAAACAATGCCAAGAAAAAGCAGCTCTACCTTTGGTTCTGCCTTCTTCCTTGCAAGCCTTGCAAGTGCTAAGCTCATTGCTTCCATTTCTAAAAAGTGCAATTTTAATATGCCGAGAATTTTAGGCACTCCAAAAATTTGCAGACATGTTTGAGCGTCTCAATATAAAGGGTCACTCTATGTTAAATTAAAAAGGACTGAATAATCACTTATTTTGCACAAAGGCTCTTTTTCTTTTCTGAAGTTGTTGCTATGCACACTGATGTGAGAATATAAGTTGATCACAGGAAACAAGAAAGCTTTGTAGTTTGCATTTTTTGGGCTTACAACCACAGTCCTGTTCACAGCGGTCACAAAGACATCACTTGATTTTTCACCAGTATTAGTAATGAAACAATCTTTTCTTGCTAATGTTTAGTGCTGTACAATTAATATACAACTGCAATACAACTGACATGTCTTTATGGGTTTGAGGGCTGGAAAGCCTGCTTTTTGAATAGGGTTTCTTAGTGCTTTAAACACCAAGTGGTACCAGTGATGGGCAATGGGTGATGGCTTACAGTTTGTGCAGCTGTGCCTCTTCATAGCCAGTTCACACAGAGGGAGCCACATCCCAGGCCTGCTCATGCTGTCCTCTGCAGCCTTTTACTTTGCATTTTGGACATAGGATGATGTTCTCCGTAGCATAAGGCAAGGCTGCCTCAGAGAAACCATCCTCTCAGGGCAGATTTGTGTCATGAGTGATAAAGCTGGAGGCAGAGAAGACCTTCTCAGACCCTGGAAGCCATCACAGTGTGCTGTGGCCATGGTGTGCAGTTGCGAGTGTGGACCCGTGGTCAAAGGATCTCTCTGGCCTCCAACCAGACCTGGGACAACCTTAGGCATTTCAACAGCACAGGGTGTTTTCATTTGCAGTCATGTAGGTTTAAGTGCTCACTTACAAATAGGCCTTTAGCTAAGGAAAATTAGTTTACAAAGCATATTTTGCTTAAGAAAAAATTAAACAGAGCCATGAATATGTGAAGTTACTTTGGGAGCTGGGGCAAGAAAAGCCCAAACATTTCCTGCTGTTGAGTGGGTCTTCAGCAAGACACTCAAAACTTAGGAACAATATTATCTGTTCTTTGACCACAATGAACCACCATCGTCACTCACTGTAGCATCAAAGAAAATCAGTTATCTCTCCCCTTATCTAGTTTCTGCTGAACAAAGATGGGAACTTGAGGCAGGAAAAATTCCTCGAAGCCCTCCCAAAGAAGCAGCTGTTCTAAGAGTTTGCTTAAGACTGCCAGGATGTGAAGGTATTGTCCTGTTCTCTACTGGAACACAAGCGTATATGATGTGAGGCACCAGAGTGGCTCAGTAGCTCAGGAATAGCAAGCAATGCAAATCATTTCACAAAGCAGCATATACAGAGGATAGTCTCTTTGCCACGGCACAGTATCAATGACTATTTGGAGGGAGCACTTTTCATCTGTCACTGATCCACAATTCTCTTCATTTGTCACCCTGCAATATCATACAGTTTAATGCTGAAAGCAACTTCATCCATCAGTTACTCTCATCTGATAATGGGACTTGGTAATTTTATTGCATTTTACACGTAAGAAAATAGGGTATCAATTAAAAAATTGGACTGCCTATCTGAAGGACTTTTCTAATAAAATTAGATGTGCTTTTCTGGCATTGCTAATACTAATTTTCCCTGAGTGTACATATTTAGTGATGTTCTGTATCAGATGTCAGAATGCACCTAATTTGTTCACAATAATCCTGTAAAACCTTTAGAACACGCAGACCACAATGACCTTCACTGGATCAGCAGCAAAGTAGTGTCCACTCACTTTAACCTGAAGCAAAATTCCAAGTGTGTCACAGAGATAATGTTAGGTGAGCATTTGCACACAAGTTTGCTCAGGCAGTGGGATTAGTGCAGCACAAGAGAAAACACTGACACCTTAGCGTGATGCCTTTACCCTATGAAGACTCTCTATCCTTCTTATTTCTTCTGTAAAACTCAGAATAAAACATGGATAAGATTTCAACAACACAAAACTGCTTTGTTCATTTCCAAGCTTTGCAACAACTAGAAATAGTATCAGAAAAATAGAAGTACCTATTCTATAACACGTGGAAGCTTGAATTAAAATCAGCACTGCTATTTTCTGCCCCCAGCCCTAATGTACAGGGAACTGGAGTAGTGGAAAAAGTCAGATTCTCAGTATGTAAAAAAACAACAACAAGGCTCTTGCTTGCCTGATTTTTTGGCTCTTCAGTTTGGTTCTGCTCTGTTAAGCTAGGATGAAATCACAGCAAACACTACACTAACTCTTCTGTTAATTAACAGCCTGCTTCGCAACTGCACTTTTCATTCCCACAAAAAGTGCTGCATTTCCACAAAGTATCACTTGTAGTAAGGCATTCAAACATGCTAATCGCAGCTTTGCCTCCCAGGGAGATGTATGAGCTTACTCTGCATTAGTTAAAGGCTTGTGAGTCGATTTCCTTTTACTACTGTTATTACAACTTTGTAAAAACAGAATTTGTTTTAGTTTTGCAAACTTGCACAAATCCAGCTCAAGAACGGCGATGACACTCTGATATGCTTTATGAGGTTACACATAACCCATTTAGGTTTACAACAGTGTCGCAGAAATGCAGATAGGAGGGGGCTGGGAAGAAAAATTCTTCAGACATCTCTGGTGTTTTTCCACATAGGATAGTGTGCATTGGCTATGATGGGAATGGGATAGAGCAGTGACTGCAGACTGTGCAAAGCAGATGTGATTGTGAATTGCAACATATGCAAATCCTTCACTGTAGCTTCCTATAAACATTGCATATTCATTTTTAAAAATGATTTTCACTTGTATTTTTATTATTTCAGGCTTTATTCCTCTGATTTATTTTTATTCTGCTGCTGGGTAGTTATTCAAAGATTGAAAAGTTCAGTCACAAGACAACAGGATTCAGCACTTGGTTATTGCAAATTCCTGTTTACTGCAAACAGTGACGTAAGTGAATAAAGAATCTGGGTCAAAAAAGCACAACAGAGGATGCTACCTGTCTTTGTACGGAATAGCAGGCAGCTGGGAAATTGGCAAGCTTTAGCACAAAACCAGTGTGAAACTGCTTCAATGAGGTGATTTATTTTTTTCATAAAGGCATTTTAAATGTTCAGCCCAAGCAAGGAAAGTTGGTCTTTCCTGTTGAATTAAGGCTTCACTTGCCAGTAGATCGAGGCATCTGTGGCTCCTATTTTTGTATCTATGCAGCAGTGAAATTTGTCTTGCTGGGAACAGCAGCACCAATTGTGTTGCTAAACAAATTAGCAGGGGACTGGAGCTGTAGGTCTGGAAAGAAGCACTCTTCAGTACAGTTGTCCACTGCTAGACAGAGAAAGAGAGAAGAAAGATGCCTTGGAGAACACATTATTAGGAAACTGCCTGGGAAGAGAGGCCCCAGAGAACATGCTCTATATTGAAAACAGGTGCTATACTGATAACATATGATAATCTGCCTGGAAGATTCTACAGTAATGCTATAACAAGAATAAAATTGATGATACAATTTTTTACCATGTGTAAGTGGTGGGAGATTGTACAATATTAAGAAAAAGACAAAAAGCAGGCCACTGCATGAAGAGAATCTCTGGAGTGCATGACGAGTAAGTTAACAAGGCATGGAGAAAAGAACACAAAGGAAGCAGAGAGCCCCAAACCAATTTACAATGAGTCACAGTTCTCCAAAATAACACATCAACATAAAAATATATCCAGTTGTCATCCAAACAATATGGCACTTCCTGAACCAGATCTTGAAAAGAATAATTTGTCTCTTGAAACTGAGCATTTGGATGAACCATTTCTCCATGAAATGTGCAATTAATACCCTTAAAAAAAATTCAACAGACAAACACATACGATGATATAGATGTTACCTGTTGAAGGTGTTGCCCTCTTTGAAAATGTAATGCATTGAGAGTTGGGGGTTCTTCAGAAGGCCACACATGCAGAGCACATTATGCATTGTTAATCTGTTGTCTGTATTTGTATATAAATTTGGTCAAAGCCAGCAGAATTATTTTTACATTTTGTTTCCCCAAAAATATATAAGCAAATTACATATACAAAGCCTTGTATACCTTGATCTCACGAGATGTTGTTTTCAATGGGACTAACAAAAGTCTAAAATAAATTAATTTATCTTATTGGTATTACTACAGAGGGAAGGGTAAAATAGATTAGGCTCCAATCTACAATGCTAAAAATAGTCAAATACACTTGCTGCAGGCATTTAAAAAATAGAATCTTACTTTAAAAGAAAAATAATTTTTAAAAGTTCCTCTAAATCCACACCTTCTTGCAAAAGTTAGGTTTCAAAAACAGGGGTTAAAAGCCCAAGATGCCTCTTGTGGAAAACAGCAGGAACCCTGCCATGAGAATAAATGGCAGCCACATCAATGGTAATGGAAATTGCAGGTAAATTAATTGCCTACAAACACATCTTTATTAAAAAAAAAAAAAAGTCAGCATAAGATTCATTTGTTACAATGTAGATGTTAGGTGTTACAGAGTCAATTAGTGAAATAAAAAGTTAAGAGTAAATTTATCACTGTCAATTAAGATGTATTAAATATAAGATTGTCTCTGGCGTTCTTACAAATGTAGACATTTATCTTTAGACTATTGTTAGTCAGCCTCTGTATGTGAGCACTATCCTGCCATCATAATGCTTGAATAATATATACATTTTAAAAGGCTGTTTTCCTCATTTGAAGATGAACTGCTAAGCAAAAAGCCAATGTCCCTACTGCTGCTTTAGGATGTATTAAAGAACTCAGCAGCAGAACCAAGCATTTTTCTTAAACATTGTGTGCTAATGTATCTTGTCTTGTTTTCCCTTCCAGTCTCTTCCTCAGGGAGCGGCTCTGAGCAATGAATCATCTTGATTTGTTAGTTTTATTGTTTGCTCCTTTTGAAAGGCACAAGCAGCTTTTATCTTTAGCTCTGAGAAGATTTTAAACGTGCACATTTTCTAGATCTGGGTATTACCTCCAAAAAAGGGGCAATAGCAGAAAGCCTGGATGCCTGTGAGCTCCCACTCCCCCACCTCGCAGAGCGGACGCGTCAGTCCAGGCTGTTGCCCTTGGAGGAGGTGTCCTCCCTGCCAACTCGGATGGAGCGTGCTGACAGCCCAGCAAAGAGGGAGCCTGACCTCCTGCTAGGTTTGGTACACTTCTGAAACCCCCTGAAACTTATTCGGATGACTTTGGGCGGTTATTGTCCTCAAGAATCCCACTCCTATTGCTCAACGAGCAGTGACAGACAGACTGTTCCCACTGCATGATTACATAGATACAGGAGCAGACAGTAAAGAACAAGAACCCATGTTTTCCTGCAGGAAACCAGGCCAATTACCAGTACTAGCACCGCGATTAGAGGCATCACCGAGCCTGCATAGGGGAAGACAACCAACGCTGTGGAGAAAAAGTCATTTTTCTCTAAATGCCACCCTGCTGTCCTCTCCCATTCCTGCCCACCAGCTTTGAAGAGGGCAAGATACAGCTCTCTGGATTCACCGGGCACAGTTTCAGCCATCTCAATGAATGAATCTGAAGGCAGAAACAACAGGATCCTAACATTTTGTTCTACACACTGAACCTCAAAGGTCTTGATCTTGAAATGTCACTGGTCAGAGATGTCCAAATAAATACGCTTCAGAAGAATTGTAACCTTTAATAAAAAGGTACAAGTACTTTCTAAGGATATAAGTCTTCAGCACAAATACATTGTATACAAATAAAAACAAATCCAGCACCACAGCTGGTCTTTAATGACACTTACTTTACATTACAAAAGCAGAATTGGGTGTTGATTGACCTGGCAAAGGATTGGAAAGACTGCTTTACCTTCAAATTGCTACTAAAAAAAGCCTTCATTTCCACAGATGTGTCCCAAAGCATTACCTTTTCAGTAATGACTGCTAGAAGATCTAATCAGAGACAGGTGCCTACTGAAATACAAATCCACAGCGAGTGGGTCCTTCAGACAGCAAAATTCACCTCAGTAATTTCCCTTTTTGCAGAGAGCCAGCCACCTTTAAGTCCCTCTTGAACTTTAAAACTATGGTTTAAATAAGACTTGGGAGAAGTATAGTTGTTATGTTGACCACCTGCCTGAATGCTTAACTTAGGTATGAAGTAGATCATACAGCACACAAGTCAACAAGCCTTGTGATCAGGGGTGTCAGAGGCTGACAATACATCTAATAATAACCAGCACAGGCACCTCCATATTCAGCATTCATTGCTAGGAGTCAATTACCCACCTTCTATTCAAGGGCCTTTTGAAGTCCTTCTTGTGTTACTTGAAAATGAAATTACACCAGGTCAGGTCAGTTTAAATGGCTGGATTTCTTGTTGGCTGAAGTCCACATCTCCTTTTTTTTTTTGCTGTACGTCAATGCTAGCTGTAAGCTTCTAGTAACACTGCAGCATTCTATTTAATTAATTACTTACTGATTAAAAATAAGCTTTATGTTAACACTGACAAATAATAAAAGCTAGCATTCACAAAGCTCAGAACTCCTTGGGACCAGTGGTATTTAGGTTTGGCACCAGTGACTCTATCCAGACTTTCTCAAAGCTCAAGCTTTTTAGAGCAACTACTCCTCAAGTGCTCTCTTGCAGCCTCTGATTTCAGACTGCTGCGGTTTGCCACCGACCCCAGTGAGATGGCAAGTCCAGAACCCCCAACACCTGGGCTCCAGAACAGGGAGCACCGACTGAACTGCCTCAGAAGTGCTTTCAGCAGGCTGTCACCCAGCTTTTTTCTAATCTCTCCCGTTTCAGCGTCCTCATTCTGGTATGAACTCCACATTGTTTCTCTGCTTTGCTCTTATCCATTTAGAACACAAAACAGGCCTAATCTGCTACATTGTTGCCAGAAACTCATATGCCACATAGACTATTGNGTGTTTCTCTGCTTTTCTCTTCCCCATTTAGATCACAAAACAGGCTTTTTCTTTCAGCTACCTATAAGTTGATCTGCTACATTGTTGCCAGACACTCATATGCCACATAGACTATTGTCACAGTTACAGGTTTTAATACTTCTTTGATGAAGAAAACAATCCTTAGATGAACTACTTTGTTGCAACAAAATTGAGACTATTACTTACAGGTGTGTCTGTGCAAAGGGAAATTTTCTGACACCCTATTTTATTCAACGAACTGAAAATAATCTCCCTGTCCAAGATATGCTTAAGCAAATACATGCAATAATTAAATTAGCTATTGGAATTTTCTGTGGTCTACAAACAACTTTCTGTAGAAATTCTGGAGTTGGTAGGATTTCGCTGGAAGGGACTTTCATACTGCACAAGAATGTTTCCACCCCACCACTTTTAGGTGAAAAAGAGTCCCCTCTTGACAACACACTGTTGCAGCACTGTTCGTGCTTAGCACACCTTTGAAATTCAGTAATAAATTCTGGTTTGATCATCTCTTTTCCATTTCTTCAAGGTAGGAAAGATCAAGGATATCAATGATAAAACTTGAAGCTATTTTACATCCCTTCCCCTTGTCCCCCCAGAAAGTTTAAGACTGAGTCTTTGATGAGTGGATGGTGGTTCAGCCAATAATGCATTTGTATTGAAAAACAAAGCACAACCTACATTTATAGTTAGGAAAGTTACCCCACGAAGCTGTGAGAAAGCAAAACAACAAGACCTCATTGGGGAGCTCATTTTAGAAAAAGCACAGCAGGATGAGCAGCCACAGTAAAATAATATTCAAAAAATCTGACCTAGATAACAGTATTTCCTAGTGACTGGAATTCATTAAAAACAACAGATTAAAAATGTACTGCACGGGATTCTTTGAAGCTGGAGTGTCACACTCAGATTAAATAACCTAACTTACCTAAAAATGAAAGCAACTTTTATTTTTTCCCTTAACAAACAAATAACAACAAAGAAAGCTGCGAGTTCTGCCATTAAGAAGAAGCTAATAATAAGTCAGAATATGAAACAGAGCTCTGACTTTGTAGGGGTTTATATGAGTGACTGCTGTCTTTGGCTGTGAGTGAAGCTGGTGAGCTCACAGACCTAAGTGCTGTGTTCAAAGGGATACCAAATACAAAAGCAGTATAAAGTCTCAAAGTTTCCATACTATAAAACAAAAGCATTTTCACATCATTTTAGTGAAAAAACATGATGATTAAATTATGCTGTCTCATGGTAGCAGTGTGTTACGATGTGTTAGGAAATGTCCTTTCCTACTTCCCTGCTTCCCCCTGAGTGCCAACATTGAAATTCCTTCTTAGAAACGGAGGCTCAGTTGAGTCCCCTCACAGGGAAGAAAAGTGAATCAAACCCTCTACTCCTTGAGAAAGCTTCTAAGTTATGCTGAATACTGCCCCAGGTTACTGCTCCCTCTCCAGAAAATACTTGCAGGCTCCTAGACTCAATGTTAAGCATGTGCTTAAGCACTATCCTAATGCCAAAGTGCCTTTCCATATCAAGCCTATATTAACAGGTAGAGATGGTTTACTTTAAAAGCTTTACTTTTGTATAAGCATGAATAAAAGGACGAGATTAATGGACTTATACAACAGAGTTTTTTTGTAAAAGTAACATGATGCATCACAAAATACCTTCTAACGTAAATTCAAAACTTTAGATCCCTGCAGAAGGTCCTCTGGACATTTCAAAGACACTCTCCCAACCCAACAAAAACAATAATCTAATCTCTAGTTTAAAATTTGAAATTAAAATTTAAAATTAAAAAAGGGAAGAATCACAGAACATAAAAATGCCTTCATGCTTACCCCATTCAACGAGTTTGAATGCTCCTTAAATAGAAAGCACCTTTGAATTGTACAACTGCTTTACATCTACTGACTGCATGTTTAGCCACTTGTCACTTGAGAGTATTTGCTTTTGCCATGGATCAGTTACAGGAGCGAAATGAAGATATTATCTCTTAGAAAACACGAGAACAATGTAGGTAGGTGAGTGTGCTCCATATCTGTAGTTATTTATTCACTACTTGTATTTAATACTCACTTCCTAACCATCAAGGTGTTCCGGGCGAACTCGTTAAAGCATCTCAATTAGAAGATGGCTACAGTTTCTAGCTGATACAGGGACCCTTCATTCCCTGAAAATAGCAAAGCATTGGTCAACCATGCTGCAGGAAAGGAACGGTTCACTGCAACATCTGCAACTGGGACTGTAAGCACACTGCAAAGCAATTCCTACTGGATTTAACAGCAGTGACTGAAGAGATTGCTGGTCCTCCCATCCCATTCCCATACCACCCCACCGTCACAGTTAAATCTGACGACTTAGTGACTGCAAGTTCCCCGTGGCCTCAGCTCACACGCTGCCTCAATACCAAATAAAACCTGAAGGTGAATTACACTGCCCTCAAGCTGGGAGCTGCAGTGGCTGGGGAGAAGGCATACCACTTTTTGCTATTTTTACCTCAAGGATAAGAAATTCCAACAGAGACAGGGCAAAGTAGATGACAGTAACTTCTTAAACTGCCTCAGACTGAATCAATGGAGCACTTCAATCACAGTTCACAGAGCAAAACCCAGCCTTGTTCCCCATCTGCTCCATATAAGTCACCCACAATAGTATTTGCTAAAGGATATTGGGATTTGCTTTCTTTTGTTGGCCAAATCACTGACAAATCTCTGGAATTAAACTTTTTATAACTCAATTTCACCAAGCAGTTGAAAATTCTTAGACAGACAGTTCTGCTTAGTAAAGCAGCTACCTGGATGGTTTTGGATGTTGGGCAAATTTGCAGCCTTATCAGAATGAAATCTGAGCAAAAGAACTTTGTGTGTACTTTGTGACTGTACTCTTGCATTTTAGAGTTACTATTTTTAGGCCTCACAGACTCTTATCTTCTTGCAGGGCCAGTAACCAAAAGGAAAGCTCGGTATTTTGGAATCAGTGCTCTACCACCTGGGATTTATGCAGATTGCCTCAGAAGTTCTAACACAACTGGCACCGGTTGAAGTGTCTCTAGTGACAGTGACTCCTGGTAGTCATCTGCAAAATCTCCCTAGCATTTTCCTTCTTAGCCTCAAGGATAACACATTATTTCAATATATTCAGACTTTAAGCCTACATGTAATGTATAATTGCTACAAGGCCCTGCTGCTTCGAAGATCTCTGGCAGCAGCTTTTTGCTAGATGTTGATTTACTCTGGTATCTGGCATTTCTGCATCATTTCCATCATCTCAAAGTTCAAAACATGGTTAACAGGCTGGATGGCTAACATAGGCTCTGCTGCTCTCCTAATGCCAGAGTGCACACTGCCTTCATCCTCTGCCCAAGAGCTGAAAGGTAACGTTACTCCCAGTTTTTACCTGATCCCTTCTACTTCAGAAGCCTTGAAAAAAACTGTTCCAAACTATTTTCCTATTTTACTGTTCAATCAGAATCATGATGCTTTTCTCCTGTAACTGGATGCACGTTTCTCCTTTGGAGGACACCAATTCCACTGTATGGTATACAAAAAACCATTCCTCCCTACTCCATGTTCCATACAACTGTTCCATTAACCTTTGCAGCTAAAATTGCCTAAACTGTTTAATGCTTAGTGAGGAAGATTCTTCTTGCACGCATGAACTGAGGATTCCACTTTTAGACCCTCAAGCTCCAGAAGAGAGCACAACTTGCTGTTCTTTTTTAATGATTTACATAATTTTACTTGAGCCACTTCTTGTGAGAAACACTTCAGTATGAGTTTGGATCTTCAAGGGAAATTTACAGGTGAAACTGGCAAGAACAATAGAAGATGGACAACTGCAATATGCCATGACACTCCAAGTAAATGGAATTATATTAGGTAGGGATAGTGCCACTTCAGCTCTGAAACAGGAGCTCATTCCATGGGAAAGTGTATCTGATCTCTAATACACCAGGGGCAAGTCAGGAGCAATTCAGGATATCGACTGGATTTACATCAGTGACAGAGGAGAAGGAGATAACTGGTTTTGAACTTCAAAAAGTTGAAGCAGCCTATAGGTGTCCCATCCTCCCCCCAATCCTGAGCCCATACAAACTCCCAGGATGTAATTCAGGGGGAAAACAAACAAACAAAGCAAAACCAAGACTCTTACCTGAACCTTTTGTTCTTCCCAAGATACTGTTCTGGTCCTAACACGCCGTTTATTTTCACACTAAGGTCAGCAAACAGATACCCAAGCATCTGCTGTATTTCCTTGAATTCTCCTTTATTTTCTTCAAAAGGAAATATGGAAAGCCAGTCCTTATGGAAGACTGCCCAAAATTTGTACTTAGGCTGTGACTAAGTATTGCTCTGGATCACTCCAGCCCCAAATTCAATAAACCAGTTAAATTTATGTTCTGGTTTACTACTACTGAGCTAAAGGTTTACCTATATATATATAGATCTCACTGAAATCAAAAGGATTTAGACACAACATTTACTTATTTTTACACCAAGGAGACATCTAAGCATAATGTTCAACTGCTCTGTGGAGATGGGACTTAAGCAAGTCAAGGAGGTAACAGATTAAATTAGGAAGTACTGCTCTGTGCTCCTGTGATAGCACAATAACTAAGAAGTGGCAAATCATACTCTGTATCCCACAAATAATGTACTTTCAAGTTAATGTAATTGAGGTATTTCAGACGTATTGTTGGTTGTAGCATGCTCCTGGCCCTGTCTTTCGGGATTATTTTGTCTGATTTACTTTACCAGGAAGAGGAGAGTCCCAGTTTCTACATGAAGACTTGCTCACATAATTGGGAGAGAACAAATTTTCAAGTTCAGATAAGGTAAAAATAATGTGCCAAAACACAGGTAACTCACCTGAGGATGAGCCCCCTCAGACTAATGTCATAAATCATCATTACTTCAGTCCCTACTCCAGACATCAGAAGAGGCTGTGGTTTAAGCCATTGTCTGAAACACAATTTTGGTGCCTGTAAAATCTAGTCTCATCCACAAGTATAAATCCAAATTATCCACAGTGATTGATAGTTATGTTGTTCTCCAAAGCCTTAATATGTCTCAGAAAAGTTGTTGTATGTAGAATTTACCAACAGAAATAATACCTTTAAAAAAAATTTAAATCTCATTGCAGATGGATACAAGTAAGCGACTTGGACATGATTTTAGAAAAGCTCTTTTGCATTTACCAAAGCAATGAGTTTTAATTCCCATATCCAAGGCTTGAAATCCCAGAAAAAGCTCTTTAGCAAGGTAGAGTAGCAAATGGAGATCAAGTAAGAGATACATTTATAACCTAATTCTGTGATGATCATCACATGATGATCTCCACAAACACATCTATACATACATAAATTTTTAACTGTATAGTGTATATACTTTATGAGGGCAATAAAAATACTTACATGGATTATTCATAACAGTATTAAAAATGCACCAGGTTGTACATTAAATTCATGGAATTTCCAATTATACAAATATTAGTACTTCTTTGGAAAAAAGTAGCAAGAAGGAATTACCTTTTTCTTTTAATCTTATGATTTAAATGAAAAATATACTGAAATTTACTTTAATCAAAACACAATAAAGTGCTGGTTTCACCAGAGATTGTATAAAAATATTAGTCTCTGCTTTGCTTGAGGTAGTGCTCCTCATACTTATTACTGCAATTCTCTTGCAGTTTGGTTAAATGTCAATGCTCCAATTACTTTAATAGTCAAACTGTGTGCTATTTTCACCACACAGTCATTCAGGCTTGTCATGTTTGACAAATCCAGTAATTGAGATGAACTCTTGGAGAATACTGACACGTAACCAGTCATTTCCTACTGCAGAACGTTGACCTCTGCTGCACAAACTATAGAGGATTTATTCAGCAGCTTGAAAAAACAAACAGGCTAGTTAAATTTAAGATCATCATTTCATATATCTCCATTCATTTTCTTGTTTATTTGCTTTCTGTTCCATTGGGGTGGGAATGAAAACATTAGGGGCACTCTGAATAAGCATGAAAAAAGGACTACATCAAATATTCTGAAAAGCTCTTGTGAGTATAAAATGGCCTAGTACATTACTAGAGGCCAAGGGTGCTGTCAAACAGCCTCAAATCCCCCTCAATGCTCCCTGCTCCCAAGCAGCTGCACCCCACCCTGGCTTCAGCTCATTAACAGAAGAAGGTATTATACAAATTCCATACAGTATTTATTACCAGTGACCCTTTCAGTCAGTCATTACAGTACATTAACCCTTGCTGGGGCCTTTTCATTTTTACGGTTCCTTCACCATGATGTCCCGCAGCCAATGAGTAGGCAATGCACTGAAACCTCAGGACTCTCCCCATTTACCTTGGATTCACTGAATCAAGCACTAGCTCTGCAAAAACTAAGTGTGTACTTGCTGGGCTGCCAGGTCCTTGGGTGATGCCCTTGGGACAACCATCAGTGTTTGACAGGTCTGGACAGCTACAAGCCCATCACATTTGTATCAGAAAACAAACATATATTTTGCAGTGCCAGCTTGTTACAAAGGTAAAATGCAACAAAGGCCTGGAATGAGGATGTAACCTAATTCAAATGCAACTCTGAAGCACCCCTGTGATCTACATCAACTGAGGACCTGATGCTACTTTTGTTATGAAAGCCACTACAGACCCTTCTAACAGAATTTAGCCCTTCTTTGGATGAAGCACTAACATTTAACATAATGAAATTAAAAAATCCCCAAGCAACATAACCCTAAAAAGAAAGAATTGTCATCAAAAACATGTGATGGATAGAAATATAAGAAGAAATAATCGACACAGACAATACCAGTTTCAGAGAAATGACCTTTGCTGTTGCCAAAATTAAACATCCCTTTGAATGCTTCTGACTGTCTTTATCAGAGACAGTGGCTGGTTTAGGATACACATTACCAAACCAGGCTTATAAGAAACCTTGCTTCATGTCCCCTCTCCCAAAGACATTTTGCTTTATCTTCGTCAAGCGAATTAATTTATCTATTTTACAAGCTGATGGAATGTTCTTCCCTGGAGTCTTTGAAAGAAATATGTTAACTATCACAGGTCATTTAGATTCTGCAGGGGATAAAGACTTCTTACAAACCAAAGACAGAATGTCCATATAATTTTTTTAATACATACTAATTCACAACCAAGTGTATGGTAACTACCATGCTGAAAGGGCATCAGGAAACATCTGAGAAAGCAGAACTAAAACAAAAAAAAATTAGTAGGAAAAGACAGAAATCACTTGTGCAAAACTCTACTTTCAGGAAAAAGAAATTGTCGAAAAATCCAATAGAAGGGAAGAGTGAATAACTAAGCAGTTGCACTTTGATTAAATTACTACATGGTTATTTTCATACTGTTTCCTTACAGCACTACTTTTTCCATCAGGTGTACACTGCCTACCTGAGAGATAGAGATCAGGAACCTACGAGGCTACTTGGAGTACCTGGCAGTGTGCACAGCCTAGGAGCTGGTGAGCAAGAACAACGCTCCCTCTCAAAGCCGAGGTGATGAAACCCACATCAAGAGGAAGGC
Organism: Atrichornis clamosus; assembly: GCA_013400975.1. Classification (NCBI taxonomy): domain Eukaryota; kingdom Metazoa; phylum Chordata; class Aves; order Passeriformes; family Menuridae; genus Atrichornis; species Atrichornis clamosus. The sequence continues at coordinate 77,183 of WBMZ01000832.1, forward strand.
AGTTAACTATTCCTTCAGCTGGAAGCTGCAGATCCAGCCTTTTCCATGGGAATGCACAAGACCTTCATCGAAGACGGTGGTTAGGTACTCATACATCATGCAGTCAAAAAGAAATCAGCCTGTGGTACAGGCCACAGTTGACTGAAGCAATTGACTGCATTTGCCTTGGGGAGTCTGACTCAAAGAGGAAGAGGAGGACTGGCTCTAAATAACATTCCTTTCCACAGTCCCGCAACCCTCGGTATCTCCACTCGTCATGCACACTGTGTCTGTGCTTATCCAGGAGTGCATTTGCTGAGATCATGAATTAACTTTCCCTCTATTTACACAACACAAATCCAGCTGAGTCTTGTAACAAGGAACCATCAGCACCAAGAAGGTCACAGGGGAGACAGGGCGCACTCCCAAGGTACTGCAAGGTGGATAGCAGCGTTCCCTAAGACACCATAGCTTCTTGCACCATCCACATGTGACTGCAGCTGCTGAAGGAGTTTCCATCAGTCTCAAAGCACTGCACAGTCCTGATCCACAGACCACCTGTAGGCACCACCACAGTGCAGAGAGAGTCACTCCTTGAGTTTAGCTATGAGCACCTATGGATAATGCGCATTAGGATGCAGGAGGGTTGCTACCTCTCCAAGGCAGAGCCGCAAACCCTGAAGAATAGCATGTGCAACACAATGGTCAGTGATCTGCCCTCCTCCCTACCATTCAACAGCTCCCTGCTACAAGAGTCCCCATCATCCTTTCCAACTGAGGGAAAACGGGTTATGTCCCATCTGTCAGCATGTGCTGGATAGATTTATTTGCTTCCTCCTTCCCCATCCACCTGCTGGTACATGACCATATTATATCACTATTCCAGACAACCTCATATCACATGCACCTCAGCAGATGAACCTTTTGCACTCAGAGACACCAGCCTTGCTACTCACACTCTGTGGTATCACCACTTCCAGTAACAGCGGGGCTCTGGCAGAAAGCATTTCTGTCAATGAGGAGAAAAGCAACATGCCAACAGAGCATACCAAAGCTTTGAGGTCTGCATTAGGCTGCCTCCTGCTCAGCAGGCACAGCTTCAGATGTTGGTTATCACATGTGAAGTTATAAACAGGCATCAGACAACTACTCAGCCCAGCTTTAGGAAACGGGGGGAAAAGCATTGTTCTGTCACAAGATGCAATAAATCCAAATCTCATTTCCCTTCCTCCACCAGTAAATTCAAGCCTGGTCTGAGGCATTCAAGTGACTGTTCCTCTTCCTGAAACTTTTTGTCACAGCTGCAGAGTGGATTCTCACTGTTGTACAAAAAAATCCCAGGATTGCAACTCCAATACTTCTCATGAGGGCAAAACTGTAGGCCACAGCAGGGAGTACATTTTTCAAACAAACTGGAACATGATGACCTTCAGGGTATGATTAAGGAAAGCTGATCCTTTTGACAGTGGGTCTGCACCAGATGACCTTTTGAGGTGCCTTGCAGCACTCTTTCCTATGACTGTGCTTGCAAAGCCCCATTTATTAGACAGCATCTGTGGCAAAGACAGAGCTTGCATTCCTAGGTATTACATTCAATATATTGGCCTGTTAACTTAATTTGTTATTTACATAAGGTTGTCTATGTTATCTAGTCACCAAGACACAATTCAGATTAGTTTCCAAGAGTATTTAAAATTTTATTCACATGTAAACCAGGTCAAAAAGTGACACTCATTAGCCGGTGAGTAATAAATAAGGAAGTGTCTGAGAGTTGCTTTCCAACATTTCACTTACTCTACCATACAAAGCAACCTACTGTACAAGAGATGGTTGCTAATAATTATATGAAAAATAAACATGCTATGGAAATCTCCAGACTTACATGATTTTTTTTTTTTTCTGCATAAACATCCAGGAAAAAATGTGTTCACAATGTATCTGCTCCTGATATTTGGAGGGGGAGCTGGCTCATGAAATTTATATTTTCTTTTAATAATCAGTCATCAGTATTTCTCAGGGAACATTTTAAGGCCTCAGAGACGGCCACAGCCAGTTTTGCTGACTGTTTCAAAATCAGCCATATCTCTTTCGACAGTTTGAAAACAGATTATCACATCCTGTTTGGTTTTTTTTTTGAGGCCACATCCTTCTCTGCAATCAAAGTCCCAGCTAGTCAGATGTTCGAACACATCGTCTGAAAAAAAACCTTTGCTCATGCAAAAAGAGGCAACAGTGAGGAAGGAGCAAAAGGGCAGGAAGAAAGCATTTCTTACGGTTCTAAATTTGGAAAGTGGGAGACTCAGAAGAACAAAAATGCATGAGGAGGATCAACTAGGAGGACTGTCGCTCATGCCTTCCAAAGATGCTACTTTGCAGGGTGGCCTGCATAACAGACAGGTAGCTGTCTTGATCTTCCAGGACACTCCAGCATGGAAGAAGAAACTATCTGGGAAACTTGCAATAATGTTTAAGGATATATTTTTAATGCTGTAACTTTTCGAGAACTAAATACAAGACCGACATCTTGCTGTTTGGTGGAAGAACAAAGACTCTATTAAGAGTATTTGCCCAAAGCTGTAGCAATTTAAGGAAGTATCAATAGCCTTACATCAATAATGAGATCAACAAGGGGCAGGGAAAGGCAAGTTTATTTACAGACAAGAAAACAAACGCATGTCTGTGTGCTATTGGTCATACTCAAATGTTTAACTACACTGTATTTAAAGTGTAATTTTTTCTCAGTTACAGAATTAACAAACATTCCTTTTCTTAAAAATAAATCTGTGGATTTTCAGAATATTTCAGGTTAATCCACAGGATTCACAGAGAGCTGACTCTACAATGGCTTATAAAAAAAAGATTGAAAAAACAATCAAGAGTCCAAATTATCTTCTAGATGCTAAAATGGCATTGCCTTGCGAGAGAATTCATGGCTACCACGGCAATCTCCACTAAAGTCTCCAAGCTCCTGAATTACTCAAACTTGTCTGTAAAGTGCCCTAACATATTCAAAGTGGAATGGATACATCTATGAAGAATGTAATAAATTGGTGCTAATAATACCTAATAAAGGACTTATTAATACATCTGGAATGGAAGAGCCCCAAAGGGCCTAATGTTCCATAAACAATGATATATTCTTTTAAAATCACAGTAACCACTTCAGTCTCAGAAATAATTAGTTTTGGTTATGTACTGAATACATTTGCTGATGTTACTATGACTGATCTTTAATATTCCTTACATTTACACTGCCAACAACTGAACTAGTTTCTTTACAGAACAGATGTAATCCTTGCATTGGCAGGCTGACGGTCTTCAGAGAGAGGAGTGAGAGTGGAAGGATAGCAGGCAACTCTGCACACACATTACTGAACACATCAGTGTGCAATGCAATTACCAGAGTGCATTCTTCCTGAAGTGCCACTCACAGCCTCACATGGAGGAAGGTCCGTTCACATCAGGCTGCAGCCCACTAGTTACACATAAAAGGGAAGATCCTTTAGGGCTGGTCCTAACAGGATACAAAGGACTCCCTGAGTAATTGTGTCCTCCCACAACCATGGAAAACTGAGATGAAACACTCTCATTTAGCCATAATGCTGCTTTCACAAACTTAGTTATGTAGAAGACAATAATGAAAGACCATAAACTATTCAGGACTTCTTCTAATGCTAAATGAGATCTCCTTTTAATCATATTTGCTTTACGTGGCTCTGGCGGCTATGACGCTTTTGGCAAAATCTTGTTTGAGTTGCTAAAGCCCAACATCAAAGCCCAGACTGAGCTTTTTCATGTATTCTGAGAATTAACACCATTCGGGTCATTCTAAGACAATATATTCTATGGCACTTTTTCTTTTCCATAAAACTTGTGCATATTATACAGAATTTTTAATGTATAAACATACATTGATAATTGTTTTATAATTGTTTATAATTTTTTATACTTGCATAGAATTTATATAGTATGTAATATATTTTATGTACATGTATTATTAGATGAAGTATGCTGTCCTATGCCCTTTTTTCCTTAGTACATTACAAAACTCTTTGTACTGACTAAACAAGAAACAATAGAGGATGTTTATTATGCATCTTGGGCTTGCTACATAACTACTTTTTACCCCTTTTACACCTATTTAATTAAAATGAAGTGAGAGTGCCACACAATTCTAAAAGTGGAAACCCTGAATAATGAACTGTACAAATAGCTGTACTGTACCATGACTCTCTAACACCTACCCTCAATATCATAAAAGCATTTTACAGATTTGATCTGCATATTTATCTGTTTCCCTTTCAATCCGGAAAAGTGGAGTAGCTGTTGAAAGTATTCTTTTAATTGCCCTCAAATATCTGTTGAATATATCTCAGAGAAAAGATGAAATCAAAAGGGTACCTTTAATGTATGTTTTTTTCTTTATATCTCTCTCATATATACATTCATAAGTGTACACTAAATACATCAACACCTAAAAACTAATAGGAAATTGCAAATTACTTTGAGTGGAAACTGAATTTTATTCCTAAGGCACAAACTTGCGGATACTGCCTGCATTGAAAATGAAGCTGACATAAATTTTCCAAATGAGAAGGAAGAAAAGAAAAAATTCTTCACACAGTAAAAATAAATAATAAGGTGCAAAAACATACACACACACACACACACACACACAGAGGAAGCCCATCTTGGTGCTACAGTAAGAAATTATTTAGACTTATGTTTCTGGGGTTTTTTTCATCTCACCAGAACCCTATCAACAAAATTATAACTGTGTATTACAGACTGTCTACTTAATGTTAACACACACTTAATCCTGCCAAGGCCGGTTCTACAGAAAACATTATCAGTGTGCAAACCATAAATGAATAAAATTACCATCTGCACACTGAAGAACAAAATTGCAAACATAATTATATCTCTTACATGTAGTAAGTACACAGTTGTTTTAAATTTGGACTTACAACCTGTTTTTCAAGTAACGGCTTCAGTCTGCTTCCAAGCCACAAAGCTAATGGCTGTAATAAGTAGCTATACCTCTTAATCAGAGCATGTCACAATAAGCATAGTGCATCTATCTATCTAATCTTTTTTGGCCATGTTATTATGGTTTATGAGCAGTTTTACCACCCATATGTTATGCTGTCATGTTCTTCTAAAAGCTGGTTATTAGGATTAAATGGAGAAAGTGAAATATGAATGCCTGTATAAATTGCAGAGGTGAATGCTGCTAAAAGCAAGGTGTCCTAGGTCAGAGGAAGACATGTTATATATTGCAGGGCATGCCAGTTATTTCAGCAGGAAACCCACACAATTCGCTTTGGACTCCATGAGGCTTTCTGACTCATTGCCACAGTTTGCCTCCATATAGAAAACAACAGCTGATCCTCATTTGTTTCTACTGTACTAACACGTGCCAGGGCACAAAACACTAGAATCAACCCTTCTTTTCACCAGCTTTAAAGATGGATGCTGTAATGACTGTGTTATTTATCACATTTAGACCACTATAACTTGTGAAAAATTCTTGATATCCCCTCTGGCCTTAGCAATATATCGAAATTTAGAGGACTACTTTCATTAGAAGAAAAAATTCACAATGAAATCAGATGTCCTTGGATGCAGACACCTTCAGTTTTAGTACAAACAGATACACAATGGGGTATAACTAGAAAACAAAAGAAAACACAAAAAACCCAAACTCAACAAAAATCCTTGGGATCTGCAACACACAATTAATTATGACTTGCATAAGAACCAACATTGTAAGTCTGTTTGGGGCAGAGGAGGGACAAGTCTAATTCTGCAGCATTTTAGCAGAAGAAGACAGCAGCAATTACCATGCTCTGCTCAGCACTGAGAAGGCCTCATTTAGTGTTTGGGGTATTGCACTTGCACGAAATGTGGAGAAACTGGAGAGAATCTAGAAGAAAGCAACACATTTAAGAGAGTTCCTGAAGGTCTAATCAGGAAGGAGAGACTGAAAGGTGGGGTTTCCTAGTCTTAGCAAAAGATGAGAGCTTTCTGAGAGAAAAATGTTCTTAAAAATTATGACAATGCTGTTTTTTGCTGTGTCTGGACAAAAAACTCACTAGTTTAACTTGTAATTAAAAAAAAAAAAGGAAAAAATTTCTGTAATTATAATTAATAAGAGGGCAGACCTTCTAGCTGAAAGGACCACAAAGCAGAGAAACAGACTACTGCACGCAATCCACTTCACTGCAGATTTTTTTAAAAAAATTCTGTAAGAGATAATGTAGGCATTAATAATTCTACATCCCAGTGGAACTAGATGACCTTTAGAGATCCCTTCTAGCAGAAGCAGAGTAAGAACCGTGGTGGTCCACACAGTAGAAGGGAAGAGATAAGCCCCTTTTCCCCTGTAGCATGGCTTCCCATCCCAGCTGAAGAAGAAGGGCTGGTAGGGCTCAGTGCTCCCATCCAATGGCCTGGAGGAGTCACGCTCACAGCTCCTCTGCCCTCAGTCTTGTACTTCTGAGACTGAGAAGACAGGGCTGCACAACACGGCTGAATGACAAAATTTCCATTTTCCTGCATGCAGCAGGAGTCAAACAATGCAATTTCTTCAGAAGTCCCTCTGTCAGCATATCATCCAAAAGCAGTCTGCCGTTTCCTAGAGTGGTCTTCCTGGTGTTTCTGTAGCCACCCCTGATCCTGCCTGCTGCCTTTCCCCTGATCCTCTGCCATGGCCTCCCAAGCCTTCTCAAAGCTTTGCATGGATAACAGCTCCCTTTGGACTGCGGGGAGCAGTCTGTTGCTTTTGTAGGAACCAGGCTACCTAGAGGAGCTAAATGACCTCTTGACACCTATCCCGACAGCAAGACCAAGATCTACCCATGGTACACTATGGTGTATTTTTCAGTAAAACACTAGCTAAGGCATTTCTGTGACATCTTTTGCTACATCATTAGAATGGCAAATTTATAACTGTAACTTCACACACTGTTCCAGGGCAGACTTTACTCTGTTCCCAAGTTTCAGTATCCTTCCTTTCAGACATACATATCTTTAAATGTCTCCTCTGCTACTTTAGAAGGATTTCTTCTAAAGAACATAAAGCCTATAAATTGAGAAGAGGTCTTCTCCTTGTAGTTGCCTCTGAGATTCTGGAAGAGGTCTTTGGCTAAAATTTGCCATTCTTAGTTCCAGGGAGTTTTAATTCTGCATATGATTGGCAGCACTGCACCAGGGGCATGAAGCTAGCGTGGCAATGTGTAGACAAACAGCATCCATACCAGCCCTTTGGTGACCTTATGTGCTGAAGGAGCCCCCAGCTGGCTGCTGAAGTAAATGGGATGCCAGCTGATGATGCACAGCACCGGCGCTGTGTGCTCGCAGTGCTGTACCTACTAATGAGGTGGGGTGCTGCGCTCTGCAGTAGCTGAAGTTTCTATGGAGCTTTTATCTTCAGCTTCAGTGAGTTACAATAACCCAGTCTGGTTGTGCAGAACGTGTTCATCACTGCTGCTAGATCTATGCCAAAAAAAAGGAAGCATAGTTTCTTGAACAGGCAGAAATAGAATAATTAATTTCTGACTATTTCTAGAATGTTGATATTGAAGTACCAGCTAGAGTAGAATGCGGCACAGAACTCACAATGCTTTGAAAAAGGAAGGTCAAGTACCTTCCCAGAGAAATGGGGTCACTGCCTCTTCTACTTCCATCAAACCAGTCACATTAGATACATTGCTATGCTGTGGTTGGATACACCATGAGCCAGTCACTCTTGCTGAGTAATTTAACAGTATATTGTGATCTACATGTCAAAACCAGTAGGAAGATCAAGTATGGATGTTAATATGATTTAAAAGGTGCTTTGCAGTAGCAACAGCTAGAGACACAATTAGGTCTCTGTCTCTGCTAGTCATGGAAATATAATGAAAGATTAGTATAAGTAATTACATTACACTGGTCAAAATAAAAGAGCTAAGCACTGCATTTTCTTTGGTGTCTGTACTCATTTGCCTGCTTGAAGTGGCAATTCCTTAATGCCTTAGCCGTGATAATAAACGGTGGAAGCTGTACTGCAGGTGTACCTTTATGTTATATTTGTTTCTCGTGAAACAAAACTTAATAATGGCAGCACAAAATGGCACTTTGCAACATACGCTGGAATAATCCCTTCTCTGGTACACAACAACCAAACATAATGATGTATGAGGAGATGGGCAATCTTCGGCACCCTGCTGCTGGCAAAGTAGCAGCAGTATCACCTTATAGTGATGTGACAGCTTAAAATGTTCAATATAAACCATCTTGGCTGTGGTGAAAAAAATCCCATCCCAGAAAATTAATCCTTAAAGTGGTAAAAGCCCCACATTTTTCCAATTTCCAGTGTTCCTCTGAAACAGCCTGCCTTGTTAGTGTGTACTAAAGCTTTTGAGCAAAGAGAGGTTTAGCATCAGCCAGAGTTAGCTGCTGGATTTTTATCCCAACTGGAGGGAAGGGAGGGAAGGACTGGCTTTTCCCAACAACAGAATCTGGAATATGGGCTGTGGAGTCTTGAGGCCATATGCTCACTGTATTAACAACAAAACAGGACTGCCAGGATGTTTTCCCCTCTGAGGTAAGGCGGTGAAAAAGAGTTGTGCGTTAAGCAAGATAAACATCTGACCATCCATGGAGACCCCAAGACTTGCGGTACTTTCTGCAACAAGTACTGCAACGACCTTGAGTCAGTGTGTGTCACTGACGGGCACTTCCAGGACATGGATGGACTCATCCAGACATGGTCAGAGCACAAGCAATGTGCCCAAGGGTGTCTCTCTGCCTTATTCATTCAGGCCTTTCTGGGATAAAACAGGACTTGCCTCACAAAGCAATTTTGCATTCAGAGAAGATACATGACCTTTTGATTCCTCCACCTACTGTGGCCTCGTGCTTTCTATTACCAGCCATAATTGCACTGCTGGTATGAAGTCACAAGCAGGCTGGCAGGATAATGTCCTGCAGAAGACAACTGGACAAGGGGAGTCGATACAGGATCCATACCATTCCCACTCCAGTGAAGCAGCAACTATGACTTGTAGCCTTCTGCAGGCACAGCCATCAACACAGAAGTCCCCAAGGAGCAATTCACAATTTAGAGATCCCAGGTACGTCAGGAAAGAACACCTTCTTCTAATGCCTTTGTGGCTACAACACATGGTAGTGGGATGCAAACTTCATCCCTAAGAATACCCTTCTGCCCAGGAAGGCTTACGAATGAGCTCAGCATAACCCAGTCCTACTGGTGATGGTCCACGGGGAATCACTTTTTTTACATGCTGCCAAAGATTAAGAGTTTAGGTTGCTTCCTCAGTCCATGAATTTCATGTAGTATCAATCAAACAGTACTCAGTAAATCCTCAGCTCCTGCTATAAAATGAAATTACCCATAAGCACTAATTTTAATCACAAAATATCTTACTCATTATGCAAGATATGCGTCTGTCATTCTCTGAGGGAAAAATGCCTAATTGCTTACATTATATCTCACTGGAAATATAACAAAGAAAACAAGAAAGGCTGTTGAAGGATGAAAATAATGGCAACATGTGGTACAGGGGCTGACCCTAAGAGAGAGGTATTTTTCCTGAAGATATGCAAATTATAACGGGAATTTTGAGAAAAGCACAGCCAATTAAAAAAATTGTCTGTCTCACATCAAGGAAGACACATTTACCTAAATACTGTTTGCTTAAGCTTAACCCATACTGTTCTGTTTGTGTGTGCAGGGGTGGACAGCAGTGGCATCTGAGATGGATGGAATCCTGACTTCTCAGCCCTAATGTACCTTCTGCTGCACTTTGGGACTATAATAACTCAGTGCAATTCAGAAAGGTAGTTTTCTAAAAACCTTTAGTGCCTGTCACTTATGTCTGAACATATGGCCAGTTTGATAAAATCTTTAGCAGCTTTATGGCTTAATACCTGCATACATACATACGCTGGTTTTGCCTCAACAGGCAATGGTATAAACCCCTATCTTTTTTCCTTCCTCCTGACTCCCCATCACTAGCATACATTTACACAAAGAAGTACATACAGAGAAAAAAAAAATGATAATAATAAGTAATGACATTATATTTCTGCAAACACAATGGACAACCATTTCTCGGGAATTCTCTATGTCCTCTGCACACAAAACCCATGAACTTCCAGAACAGATGCTACTTATTAGTCATCCATAAATCTGCACACCCATAAATGTGCTGCATATGTTTGGTTATCTATCAGATATGCATAAAGGTAGTGGTGTGGCACACATTAGAATTCATGAATGCACTTTATGTAATGCTTTTTTTTTCCCCCACAGGTATATTCAGGCCAAATCAATGGCCTTCAGAAAGAGTAGATGATCCAGTGCACAGCTTGGAAATCCATTCATGAGGGAGGGTGACATGAAAGATGTTTTAGGTAGCTGTACTTTCTGGGGCCACAGTTGTCATTTTTGTGGAGAGCCACCTGTTACATTAAAGTATTTACCAGGTTTTACAAAAGGGGGCGTAAGTGGACATGAAGCCTTAAAAATTTATATTTGAAAGGACAAATGTTTAAAGGGTGTCCCAGCCATCATTCCTACGCAAGAAGTACAGCAGTGGGAGGAACATTGATGCACTAAGATTAGTGTTGAAAGGTTCCTAGCAATGACTACCTGCTAAAAACAATGTAATTAGAGAACACTTCCCTATGAATTAAATGCAAATACTTTGACATGTGACTGAGCACATTACATTACACAGTATTAGCATATTAAATACAATTTAAGCCCTGTTCTCATGCATCTGAATTTTTACCTAAAATGGCAGTCAGGCAGAATACAGTATTTCCACACTAGGGGCAGAAGGGGGACTGGAAAGCTTGGCGAGGCATGAAAAATTGAATTTCAGCAAGGCAAGGGAAAGGACATTGTTGGGCAATTACAGCGCTCCAATGTTTGCCATCCGCAAAGGCTGCAATCATGTGCAGCGACAGCGTGGTGCACGGCTCCCCCAAGGCACGGCACTCCAGTTAAATCAATTTGTCAGGAGCGGGGCTGCTGCCTCCCTTCTGCAGAGGAGGCCCACCGGAGCGGAGGACAGCTGGGGTGCACAGCTGTCTCTCTGCAGCAGATCAATTAGAACATCAAAATTCATCTGCTAATTAGCAAGCATGTACAGAGGGGAAAGAAACCTCCCTTAAATGAATCATTTCCACGTATTAATGAATTCAGTGACATCCCACATTCAGAGCCCAGCCCAACAAGAAGAGACACAGCCACAAGAGGCACCAGCTAACACGACGAGACAATTTTATTTTTGCAAAAGTTGATCATGTTGCTGAGGTGAAAACAAAACTCCCTACAACTAAAAATTTGCACTTCCAGTATCAGTGAAAGAAGACCCACATCTAGTAGAGCTACTAATGTCTAATCACAGTGTAAACAGTGATCACTAAGGTGGTATTGAGAGCAAATACAAGTGGGACCAGGAAAAACACTAACAATCCTGGTCAGCCTGACATGCCGCTTGCTTTGAAACACGCTGAAAGTCCCTTGGCTTCTGTGATTGAGCACTGGGCCTCAGGTCAGCAATTTTTATCCTTGTTTTTATTTATTTTTATATTCAACCTTTGCGTTGTTATTAGAATGACACTTACTGTTTATTCACATGCTGCAATGTTGCTGGGGGTGTTTTTACAAGAGAACTTGGCCAAAGTCAGCTGCTGCTCCAATGCCATTTCAAGGCTTAGCAGGACAAGGTCACTAATTTTTTTTTTTCTGACACTTTTAGCTTGTTTGGCACAGACGACCCCCAAACAACAATAACATACTACTTTTTTCATCAGAGCTCAGAGCGTAGCTTTTAATTCTCCCAACCCAAAGGGAAGCAAGTTACATTGACTGGTAATATACAGAAAATTAATTTCTTCAGTTGGGAAGCACCCCACTAACCTCCTTAGTTACTTCCAGGACCTTGGCCATCACAGCCTAATTGCAATGGACTTGAGTGGCTCTTCTTTGGATACAATGCACAAACCCTTTGTTCTTGGAAGCTTGTCCAAGAATGCTTGTACAATGGGTGTGTTGTCAGAAATGCTTAAGGAAAAAAGAAAAACGGTGTGGAGAGGACTAGGACAAAACGACTTCCCAGAAACAGTAGCACAGTAAAGGAAACTCTAAATGTGGCATCTGCAATGACCCTACTGCTCATCTGAAGCAGCTGATTCACTAAACTCAATACATTTTCCTAAGGAGTTATCTTTTTTAAGGATCCGTTTTCCTACAACTGTATGTTGTCCATGTAGGAACTCACAACTGTAGGTTTGATTTTCAGGCCATTTGGCATCAGATAATGAACGGTGATTCATTATTTTGAAATAGACTGCTGTAAGCCACAGCTCGATGAAGCCACAACACACAATTCCTACTCAGAAACTATGTTCCTTAACCTGACAAATGGGTGCTAAGTGCTTACCTTGTTCTCAGTCCTTTAGTTTCTCACCAAGATTTTTCTCCTTTTATTCTTTTAAGGACACTCATTAAAACCAAAACTGTATTAGATGGCTAATAAAACCACAGAGCCACACAAGAATGCCAGTACAGGAGGAGCTGGATTCTCCAAGGGAAGGCTATGAAATGTTATTGCCAGTTCTGCTGCAGTAAAACAAACTGCCACAGAGAGCCATGCCCATTCTCATCTATTGAGGGAGGTGAGCTGAAAATAAGTCACAGAGGAGGTCAACCAAGATAGTACAGTGCCCCCACTTGCCTTGCAATAACGAAGAGCGTGTATGAAAAATGTTTAATAATATGAGGAAGCTTTATCATCACTCTCACTTCTTTTCAAATCCTGCACTGGACTTTCATCTTGCACAGATTTCCATTACACCCAATGATGCTTATGCATGAGCAGGAAGAGTGTGACCCAAGTTTTACAGCTCTAAGATGCCATTTAGTATTAAATTCCTTTCTTAAGTGAGGATTGCTGAATATGTGAAGCACCGAGCTATAATATATACTCCATTAAAAGCAGTCCAGAGAATGTGACATTCTTCTTATCATATTACCTCAGTTACTGGCAGAATAATATAATTATGATTCACATTGAAGTGGCCTACAGAATGGATTTAATCAAATTTTAATATAAAATATGGCCACTTAGAGCATATTCCATTCAGTAGCTTGTTCAGTCAAGATGCTGGGTAGGGAGGGGAAGTGCACAGTTACCATTCCCAGGAACAAGAGAACAATCACTTTTAAGGCAAATATAGCATCAGGATGTTTAAGCACACATTAGAGGATGCATTGGTGTCACTGTTATTGTGCTGTACTCTGTATATAATTTGGTGTGGATGACTGCTGTGTCACTTTCAGTCCCTTAAGCTTACAATACAAAGATCTGAAGGAAATTGGTATCTGAGTGCGTCTAGCAAGGAATAAGTAATTCATTGACTGAGAAAAACTCGTATTCTTCCTACATTCATGCAGACCAAGTGCCTGGATTCCGTTCTGAAGGACATCAGTGCAAATTCAGAGCGTAGTCATCAAAAGCACACCAGTTCTGACTGAGCTGATATCTCCTGATTTGATTATAACCAGACAACTTCAAAGTTGAGTGTGTCCCAGTGATTAGATCTCAGGTAACTCCAAATGCAAGAAGATACTGTGTTAAGTGTGCAAGATTCTCACCACGTAGACAGTTTTCCAGAGAATTGGGAACTATGGTTTCAAGTGTTCAGGTATGAAACTAAATGCAGAAAAGACACAAAAGATACAAGACATGAGATGTACTAGATACAAAAGACATACATGCATGAGTTTAGGCTCATTATTGTGCACATCTTGTGCAGCACAGAAACTCAGGTGTGCTGCTTTTCAGTTTTAAGGCTCTAGCAAGGCACTCACACTCCAATAACACAGAAAGAGCTGTGCCAAGCTAAAAATTGTTAGTGCCAGCTATGTTTTAGTTTACAGTATCTAAGTGTCCGGGTCCACTCATGCAGTTTACAACTATTTACAACATTCATCCATTTGACTACGGTATCCTAGCTGTTTATGAGGGGGTTTTTTTGAAGGTAGATTAAGTCCATTAATTCCCTGAATGTCATGAATGGGTTTTGTTGTTATTTTGTTGGACTTTGGCTGTTGGGGTTTTGTTTGTTTGTTGTTGGTTTTTTTCTAAAATCTGGTCCATCTGCTAGTGTCTTAGAGCTCTCACCTCAACCCTTACTGCCTCATAGCATCTGCTTCCTTTATCCTTTCCTTACACTAGCTCCAGTTGCTCTTTTCCCTTTGCTTTCTTCTGTTAACTTCTTTTTGGTTCCTATCTGCTATGTCTAATCATCTTTGTTTGTTTAGTCATAGAATTAGGAAACACTTTGGTTGAAAGGGACCTTAAAAATCATCTAGTTTCAATCCCCTGCCACAGGCAGAGACATCCACTAGAACAGGTTTCTCAAAGCCCTACCCAAGCTAGGGAGAGGCATCCACAACTTCTCTGGGCAACCTGTCCCAGTGCCTCACCACCCTCACAGTAAAGAATTTTCCCCTTACATCTAATCTAAACCTACCCTCTTTCATTTTAAAGCCATTACCCCTTGTCCTCTCACTACAGACCCTTGTGAGAAGTACCTCCCCAGCTCACCTGTAGTCCCTTTAGGTTCTGAAAAGTCTGAGGTCTCCTCAGAGCCTTCTCTTCCTTAGCCTTCCTCATATTCTGCTCTCAGCCAAAACAGAGCTTCAGCCCCTCCTCCCCGTCATCAGAAGTCTCAGTGATTTCCAGCTCATGAACCCTGGTGTCTTTTTGCCTATTATCAATTTACTCTTGCATTCCTTTGCTTTCTTTGCCTGTGCATGTGGCTGCAGATAATCCCCCTTTTCCACCTTTTTCATTCTGAACTCACTTGTTCCTCTGCCTCATTACAAAGTATGGGAACTGTTTGGATATCCCACTTCCCACAAGCATTTTTACAAAAATGTTTGAAACCCCCCATTTCCATTTTTTGACCTCTTGCAGTCTGGCTTCTTGTACAAATTCCTGTCTTTGCTGAGGCTTTAATATTGTTTTTTCGGTGAGGTTTTTTTGGTGTGGTCTTTTTTTTTTTAGTTTTTACAGCTTTCAGTATATAAAAGAATTCAAGAATTGTGATCTTCTTGTGGTAATGATAGACAGGGTTAGAAGCATTTTATTGCCAGAAACCCCTTGTTCAGATCTTTCAGGCTTTACTCCCTATCCCTACAAAGAGGCAGGCAAGTGAACAGGAAGGGACAGATTCATACGTGCCTAAAGCATGGGACATAAGGTCCTGTATCCAATCTAGAGGAGAAAAATTTGGAGGGGGAAAAAGCAGAATAGTGAAAATAACGAAGATATGGAAATAAAGCAAGAGACACAGAATCTCAGAAATTCAAGCACAGTTAGAAGACAAGAATGAATGAATGAAAGTGCATGCAATGAAGGGGGAAACAGAAAAAGAAAAAAACATCAGGGAAAGTATTTTATACTTAGAAGGATATTTTTAAAAAGCTAAAGCTAAACGGGTCAGTTATAATTTTAGGAAGAGGAACACAACCCCCTCACACAATCAAATATCAATGAAAATATTTCCGAAGTTTTTATTTATCTTATCCTTGAAAACAGGGAAGGGATGGGTTTGGTTTGATAAGCTATTCCAAGTCAATGGTGCAGCTCTACAACCATGGCAACAAAGAGCTGACTTCGTGCTGCTAGGGTCTCACATGGGAGCTGCAAAGGCAGTGCAGTGTTGGGATCAACACCAAGGGAAGCGCTGTGGTTTTAGAGCTCTGCGACAGCACGGCTACTTCATGTGTTTGCTACCATGCACACCAGGCACAGTAGGCTTCACTTGGTTTAGGATAATTTTCCAAGGAATTTGAACTCATAACAGCTTTTTAAATATACCAGTGTCTTAAAATAAAAATAAACGTTTTCTTCTCAAAGTTAGGCAAACAGCTTAGGAAAATCTGCTTTGATTAAAAATGCGTACCTTGCCTCTAAACAGAAGATTTATTTTTCCCAGGTTATTAAAAACAAGCAAGAAATCCACTATATTTTAGATGAAGAGTGGCTTCAAAGACAAACTCAAAACTACTATAGGTAACTTCAAACAAAATATAACCTATTGAACTGATTTCTACATAAATTCTATTTGATTAAAATTATGCTCAACTGTTAATATCAAAACATGATATTTATAAAGAAGACAGAAGTTAATATCTTAAATGTTAATATGTAAACATACTATTTATAATGAAGACAGATCATTAAATACTGTGATTGTTGTCAGAAATACTTCAACAAACAACAGAAGCATATTATATGAAATTAAAATATTAGATAGGTCATCTTCAAAGTTAATATATGATATCCTAATCTCAAGATCATTCTTTTCTCAGGTAAAAGACCGAGCTTTTGTTTTGCTTCCTAATTTACATGCTTTGGAATAATCTATGGTTCAATGATGGTACTTCCATCTGTTCCAGAAATATGCCCTTTTTGTACTACCTTTCCATTTGTCATGACCATGATGAATACAAAAATCAAAACTATCATAAATTATCACAATAAAGCCATGGAGTATATCAGAAGTTGAGTAAAGAAAGATGTTGAAATAATCTGTCTTGCCAAGTGGAATGATGGAAAAGGAGCAGTGCAGGGGGCAAAGCTATGCATGGAAGAGAAATAAATGGAAGGGTCTCTGTTTCACTAACTGCTTGGTGTGTTTTCCTGTCCAGCTCTCTCCAGTAGGTGAGTAACTGGGCTGTCACAACCATGATAGCCTTGATGATTGTATTGACAAGAAATCATGATCTACAGCAGATCTGCTTTTACAAAATGGCCGGACGAGCCCTTCCATTAACAATACTAATCAGATAAAGTATTGCTAATGGATGACCCCACATCTGGTTAGAGGGAACTGCTCTGTTTAGTATGTATATGCCTGTATTTTTCATGCAAGATCAAGATGTCACTGCTATGAATTTATACACTATGTTTGGAAAATTGTTTATAATTTATTCTCTACATTTGCTGCAACTTCGGAAAACAGAGAGCTGGTTCTTTGTTCTTGTCATTAGATTAGATTATTCTCATGCAGTGCTAAAGGTTTTGATGACCCAAAAAACAAACAAGGGACCAACACGTAAAGACCCATGAGGAATTAATTTATATATTCACTTTTTGCTCCTGGTGTAAAGGAGTCGTCTATTAAAATGTGTTCTGATAATCACATTTCTAGATAAAACATATTATGAAACTGAAGGTATAACAGCCATTTGACAGATAAGCTGCACAAAACCATAGTGCCCTGAGCCCTAATCCCTTCATGTAGCTGTAAAATATTTAAAGTACACAGTGTTTACAGGCAGTTAACAGATAGCGGTGATAAATCCCTTTCAGAAAAAAACCCTTGTTCTGTGAGATTTTTAGAAATGAGAGAAATCTTAAGAGGTGCAACATCCACAAAATTTACTTGCCAAGATATTCCCCATGCTCTTCTCCATGAAAAGAAAGCCATCTGTGCCAAAGTGCGGATAAAAATGGTTTTCCTTCAGTCCTGTGATGGGTTTACCATCAGCTTAAGCTTCTACAGCGGTTGTCTTTAGTCAGTGAAAATCTCCCTACCAGCAGCACAGATAACGGAACTTGCTTGGCTTTTTTCTCTTGCAGTATAACAGTGCAAAAAGAGAGCAAACCATCACCAATTTGTACCAGCAATATTTTACACCTATCTTGCAGAATCAGTCCAAAGTCTGTTATAGTCTGGACATCAACAAGAAACTGGAAACGAAGTTACTTACATTATTTTGATCCTTCCCACTTTTAACATTTGTTGTATAGAAGGATATCATGGTCCCTGCAGACTGTGGCTGGCTTTAATTTTAAAGCAAAATTTAGGGCTCTTCCAATGTTGCCCAGAAAACAGACTTTTTGCTTCAATATTGACAGGTTTACAGTAAAGACACAGCGACACATCTCTACAGGCTAACGCAGAAACTGAAAGCAGCAAACTGTTAAAAGGATCCATGCAATTTCAACTTTGTGGTTTGCCTCCTATTGTTTCTTTATCTTTCCTCTAGATCAAAAATCACTTGCTACTCTATTGGGCTTGATCTAGTAAGATACTCTTGAAAAGCCAAGGTAAGGAAAAGCTAGCAGAGTTCCTAAAGCTCACGCCTAAGAAAATCCTCAGCTAAAAGTTTATTCTCCTTAAGGAGGATGTTGAATACAGAGGAACAGTTTATTACCAGCAAGGGGCTTGGAAAGGCACAAGCTTCCCCCCATCCATGGATCTCTTGGTTTTTTACGTGCAAACATGACGTTTAAGGCATTTACAAAAGAACACAAACTATGCCCTAAACTTCCATTCCTTTTGTATTAAGAACTTGAGCTGCATGAGCTGGGAAGCAAATGGGCTTTTAGAATATGAGTGATTTTCAAACACATTTTACTTTGGTCCCCACAAAGTCCTGGAACTTAAATGACTTATACCCAGCAGTACTAGCAATGCTGAACACTGCAAATCTAACTCATGGTGCACACTTGTTGAATCACATATCATACAAAGAAGCTAAATGACATTTTCATATCAGGTTACTAATCATCTCTCTATAAAAAAAGAACAGACAATGCAATTTCATCCTTTAAAAGTGACTTTTGCCAACCTACAAGTCTCAGTTTACACTTTCAATCAATGCAAACCTCAGGTTTTTTCAAGAGTTATTTCCCCCTTCCACCAAAGCAATGCTGTGCCAAAACTTTTACAAGGATTACTTGATTGATTTTTTTTTTTTTAAGTGCAATAAGGTTTGGATGCCCTTTCAGCTTTAATGCTTTGATCTAAATATTGTCATGCCCTATGTAATTTTGATGTGGTCTAGTGCCATGCAGAAACAATGCCTGGAGTTATTTCTGTGTATCCTTTTGCCAAATTATGCTGCCTTCTGCCTGTGGTTGAAAACAGGTGCCAGATATTAGCAACTGTAAGTGAACTCTCATATCTCTTCTCCCTAATTCATCTATTTTTCTTTAAACTTCAACAGCTTTAAGCCTTACAGAATGCAGCTCTACAGCACTGTGTCAAAAAGTACAATAAAACAGATCTTAACCCAACACAGTTTGGTTGGCTCCTTTAAGGCCTAAGACAGATCCAGACACTAGAAATGCTTGCCCTTAACTTGCTCTGGTCCTTTTCAGCTCCACTGCAAAACAGGAGGGTGGATAATGCAAGAAAGAGGAGAGTTCTGATAAAAGGAGTAATTGAGCTGTCAATTTCTACAATTTTCAGTTTTAAGGATTTTTTTTTCTCCCTAAAATATAAATAACAAAGCAACAAACCCTTTACAAATAAGCCAAGCTTCTCTTCCCTGTCTTTATGAAGAGCATCAAAAAGCACAGACTGTAAGAAAGCCAGAGAACAGCTGCAGATTGGTGTCAGCCCAACAATTCCTGCCTGAGTTTCTGCCTTAGCACTGAGCCCAGGAGGACCACATGGCAGAGGACCAAGTGGTCCCAGGAGGACCATACTGGAGAGGACCAAGCAGTCCAGACTTTGTACAGGGTGATGGGTGAGATTAGCTCCAACACACTGACTGCTGCAACCATGCTGTTCCATGAGTGCTCTTCAAAACTGAGCTCATACGTACATAAAACTTTTTTTTTAACCCATATTTTGGAGGTCATATTGATGCTCTATACGCTTCTGTAGGGATAGGAAAACATACATTTGAAGAAGTACCTCTCATAACCTATAAGCATCTTTTGACCATTGCTTAAAGGCAGGTGCTTTCATCAAAGAGCTAAAAGCAGCATTTGTTTCAATAAATTCAGGGGTGTAAGTTGTCAGGAATCCCTGCAGCTACTATTATCACTAAGACAGTGGCAGTGTTACCTGGCTGCTCCTTCAGCTTTAATAGGTCTGTGATTTAACTGTGAGACATTCTCAGCCTCGGTCATTCTGCTCTCCTGGCATCATCAGCATGAACCCCAGAGTCAAATTACTCAGCTAAAATGCAGCTGTCACCCTAGACATATAATGTAAGAAAAAGGTGCATTTTCACACAGGAACACATCTATCCATTTCCTTTCAGGGTTTTTCCTTTAATTTGTTGCCCAGTTGTGCTTTTATTCTTATTAGACCTATTTGCTGTGTTAGTAATTGCAAAATGATTCAAGGTTGGCGTGGCTTTTTCCCCCAACCCTCAGAAAAAAAGGAAGGTTGCTGGTGGTGGTAGTGAAGGGTGAAAGGACCTTTAGGAAAAGGGGAGAGTTTGGTGTTTTGTTTTGAGGCTGACAAGTTATTTAGATAACCTTGTGGCTTCAGGCAACATCACCAAGTGAAATTATATGGTTTCAGTCAAACGTAAGGAGGAAGGTCACAAATATCACAGCAGTGCTCCAGTAAAATGCAGTACAATTAAACTCCATGAGCTGCAGCTTCCCTACCTGCATTAAAAGTGGTCTGCAACACATACAAGCCCCAATCACCTGAACTGGAAGAATGTTTTCCTGCTCAAGACTGCTGCCAAAGGCTATGATCAGACATGAGCATATTTCATGAAGATGACAGTTACTTGAGATGACAGCTACTTTGAGGGAAATAGAGTCTGGACTGATGTCCACTCCGGGCAATCCCAGCGATTTCAGTGCATAATTCAGGTAACAGCAAACTCCTACAGGTTCCATGCTGAAAAGAAAAGGTGGCAGGGAACACCAAACACCAAAAAAACCAATGTCACATCACTAAACACACCACATTCTATCCAAAAGAAGCCAAATGTCACCCTAAACACTCTTTAGGGGTAACCGCTTCCTATAAAACTCCAGGCAAAAATACCACATGTGTACATAAAATAAGGAACTATAATATAAATATATATGAATGAGCTCTGACCTTCCTTCTGGCTTGTCCATATGACTAAAATAATGACATCTGCTTAAGGTCAGAGGTCTGGAATATCTGAATGCTGTGCCTGTAGCACATGTGTTCCAAAGGCAGGCTACACTGTCATGGATAATTATGATATCTAGTGTTGACACATCTGTTTCATTTACAGTAGTCAATTTTTTTTTGAGCATAAATAGAAATAAACCTTGATCCTAAAACTGTAAGACATCTTAATTATAGTGGGAGATCTCTTTGGCAAGACTGAACATTTAAAATTAAGTGGAAAACATGATTTTTTTTCAATCTAATCGAACCTTTCATTTGCATTTAAATTTGCAGTACATGGGATAATTGTACAGCAGTCTAGGAAAGCTCTGTGTGGATGTTTCAACACGGAAAGATCTCATTAGAGAAGGACCATAAGAAATGAAAGGCTATATTCTAGCTCTAAATCATGTGATCCATTAGTAGGATGGGGGGTAGGAGGGAAAGACATCAACATCACAACAGAGAAATGTTCTGCTAACTCAATCTAGCTGGTTTTCTGAAAACAAGGAAATATATTTTCAGGTCAGTGGTTTTCAACTGTTTTCAATTCACAGATTCCTAGATATTTTCCAGCGGAGATGTAGACCTTTGAATAGCAAAATTAAGCCCAAGGCAAAATGCTTGCTTTTCATCTTTACCTGCCATGCATTTCTGAGATATGGTTCACAGACCATCAGCTGAAAAACATGTTTTAAAAGACATCTTTTTATCACAATTTAGCTGTTTTGCTTAGAATACTGCTATCATAGCCTTCCTCAAAAGGAAGGAGGAAGAAGAGATACACTACTCATGTTCTGTAGACAAGATTCCTTTGAACTGAAGTCACAGATGCTTACGTTTTCAGGTGTCTTCGCTGTGGAAGGGTTTAGGTACAAACTGCATTGCAGACCTTCCTTCTGTAGTTTATCAGCCTTCCATTACACAGGAAAGCGCCCGAGACTGACCTCCAGCACGTGAGATCTGCACCTGGTCTTGGTTCAGAGCCAGAATATCTGGACTTAATTTACAGCACAAAGTGAAATGCCAATACACGATCTGGGGCCCAGGGAGGTACACACCTGCTACCCAGGAGAAGTCCTGTGTGTCACCTCCATTCGACCAAGAACTACAAGACATGGGATGGAGCTATACAACACTTTTATTTCTTGTTTATTTTAAAATACTTTTCTTTTAGTTGCCTGCAGAATTCTTTCCTTCCCTCGGTTCCATGGGAGCAAGGGGAGGGCCTGCTGCTCTGACAGAGGTTTACACTATGTATAGTCCTCTCCATATTTCCTTTGAGAGAATCTCATGCACCTATTTTGCAACAGATACGATACGCTCCAAGGGCCCTACCCAGGATTATGTGGTCTATGAGAAGACTTTTCTCCATGACAGATATCCCCTAAAGCTCAAATTTGAAAACAAAAGCACCCCTGTGCCTACTGAACATTGAAGCCCCTGGAGCATTTAGTTCAATCCATGTTTTGTACACATGTTGGTTTTGAAGATATGCATCCCAAATGCACTTTATAGAGTGTTCTTGGTGCAGGCATTTAAAATAAATATTCACTTGAACAGGGTTCTTCCTGGTTATGTACTTTTTCTTTCAAGTACTTTCAAAATTTTGACTAAAGGTTTGAGTTTCAGCTCTAACTTTGCTGTTTGGCACGGGCACATCATGGCTTCTGGTGATAGACTGCACTACAGAGAGGAAAGGACAATACAGCCACCATGCACTGGTGAAGGCCCAATCTAGATGATTATGCATGCTCCTTACAACAACGGCATGACCTTCTCTCAGTAATTTATACAGGAAATAAGAATTGTTCTGAGGATTTTTTAAATTACTATGTAGGGATAGTGCAATTGATAGAAAACATGAAAAAAACCTTGAAAGGTTGACAGAATCACCAGAAAAAAATCCTTATGTTATTTACATAATGCAGGCAAGAATAATATCATTTTTTCATGGTGGTATTCATGTTACCCATTCCCCCATCTACAGAGTGTTAGCAGTCCTTTCCCCAGCTAACACACTGTGGAAATCCCTTTCCTGACAAATATCATCATCAAGGGGACAATTTCCCAGAGAAATCTGGCTCAAATTCAAGATTCTTTGGGAGGATCAAAGTCAGATCAAAAACGGGGGGAGAGGAATTCATGAACACATCAACCAGAAAAGCTGTATGCATCTACTCTTGCACTTGATCAAGAAAAATAAAACTGTTTTCTTTTAGCCTCTGTCTGACTGACTAACATTGTGGCTGAGTCAACACCTCTCATTTGCAACTGGGAGCAACCATGCTTTCAGAGAGATCAAGTACATGAAATAACACCAGAAATCTTCATAGTGGAACAAACGATGCAGAACAGAGACGGCTACACTTTTCTCCCCCCAGTTATAATATAACATCCTAACAGATCTAATGTTCATATTTTTATTACTATAAATCTGCAAAGAACTCTAATAAAAACTTGACTCTAGGCATCAGTGGTCCAGAGAGGCTTCAAAGAATAATTGACTACTTCAGAAAAAATCCTTCTCATTTTTGGATGAAATAAAACATATGATTTTCCTTTATGTGGTCATGAAAACTTATTGAGCATCTTTGTTACTTGACACAATGGCAATTGGGCTGCTTGGCTAGAGAGAATTGAAAGTAACGTTAATAAAACTACTAAAATAAATAAAAGAAACATGCTGTTGAAAACTGCACTAAAACTTATTACCCTTGGTTCATAATAGATGAAAATTGAAAGTGAATTTGAAATATACAAGGTTTGTCTTTGCAAAGAATACTGCCACATGTAAGAGCAAAATAACAGGTCACACCAGAAAGGGCTTCCCCTTATCACTGATAACTCTGAGTACAGAGGAGAAACTGAGACTTAACCCAAGTAACTTAGCCCTCACAGCATTATCAACAAATACACTTTCCATTGGTCTTAAACTGTGATTGTTTCACAGTACTACTCCAATTTGTGTGTTACATTTTCTTTGGCAGAGAAGGGGAAAAAAAAAAAAAAAAAAAAAAAGGAGAGAAAATGGAGCAGGAGGAGGAGAGCATAGGGAAGGAAAAGAACAGTTCCTGCCTCTATAAGCATTCCCTGTGCCTTTCCAAATTAAAGACAGACCTTCTGAGAAGCACCATGGTGGTCATGTTAATCACAAACCCAGGAAGAAAGAAACTAAGGTGCAAGGATTACCCAGGCACAAAAAGTAGTTAGGAGACAGTAACTGTAACCCCACAGTGCTGGTCTGGTGTCAACTTCTGATGTCCTAACTCTCAAAAAAATAATCCTTTTCCAGCTCTGATTCTCTGTCAAAATGTATCAATGTGCTGCCAGTGGGTACCAGCTGCCTTACTCCCAGTGCAGCACCAGCAACATTTAGGGATTTCATGTTCCAAGTGCAGTTGGGTCACAGCTCAGCCTGGGATGCATCCCACAGCCCATGAATGCAGGAGGCATAGCCTCAGCTGAGGGAACAGGAACGGGAGCATTACACACAGTAGTCACTAACGTCCTATGATCATGTCATCTCTGGATCCTCTAACGGGAGCAGCTTCCCCACTACTCCCAGACATCAGCAAACTCTATGACTAGGAGCCCATATTCCTATTTAACCTTGCAAGGGTAGCTCATTACAATGCAAGCAAACTTAGTACAAGTTACTGCTCAGACCTTGAAAATCTGATTTGCAAATTAATCCCCCCGCCAAACATGATTGCTGGCTCAGGAGGTGCTGTAGCTGCATTTCCAGCGTGTGTGTGAGATGAAGCTGTGGAACAGCCACTTCTACTCATCCCAGGAGGTCCACAGACACAAGACAACAACCAGTCCACGCAGCACAACTGCCTGCACTCCGCAGACCAATCAAACTGGAAGGCTTTGCTAAAAAAGAAAAAAAAAGGTAAAAAAAGGAAAAAAGAAAAAATCCCAACAACCCAGAATGCAAGAAAAACAAAAACCATCCAAACCACCCACAAAACAAAAAGCCCCAAATGCACACCTATTCTCTCTTGCTGGCAATGCAGCCACAAGCAGCATGGTCGCGCCTCCCTGCCCATGCCTTGCCTGCCAACAGTGCTGTAAGAGCCTATAAATACCATGGGGACGCACACTTGTGGTGCGGGGCCCACTCACACTTTCTGTTCTCTGGCCTCATCTCCAGATGCCAGACAGATCTGCAGGGCTGCAAGGGCACTCCCAGGCTTTTGTAGCCGACCGTGGTAACATGGCAGCATCATTTGTTTGGGAAACCAAACAATACAAAAGGGTGTATTAGTAGAAACCAAATGGTTTCTTTTAATCTGGAGAATGTGTCATCTCTACATATCTGTCTATCACCGCATTTTCCTTTTGCTGTTTATGTACTACAACACAAACTTCCTGGACAGGCTGCTAATCTGAAATGATGTGAAGTAAAATAATTCAATAAATAACTAGCCCCTTCAGCTCCTAAACTCAGGCACTGATGGAACACATTCCCCCCTCATCACCCTTCTGTCAACAATAAGGTCACAGGCTTTCAAGAGACTGCTCTACAGATCAGGGAGGCAAACCAGGAATAACCATCCTGAACCCCTCTGCTCCCAGCACAGTCTGGCAAGATGAACTCCCTGTCTAATAGCCCAAGACAGACTTGAAGGAACCAGCCATTTACCAAGCAGATGGCAATCAAAGCCATGTCTCTACAGATTCACTGGCAATATGGTATGAGATAAGGCTCCAGCTCCAGGGTTTGAAAATTGCCTTCAAATGGCTTAAATTTTCTCCCTAAATCCTGTTATTTTCTAATTCTAGTTCAATTTTTGCAGCACATCCCCTTTCCTTGAGCTTCCCTTGGACTGCATTTCAACTTTTCAAGACTAACACTGCTCTCCCAGGTCTCAGTGACTGCTAACTTCAAAAGGCAACACACTTGGTTCATTAGACTACTTAATGACATTGAGTCTGGCACCAATCTTAAGGCACTTAATGCATTTAAAACTTTTTTTGTTAATGTTTTAAACAACCAGTACAACCTAGCAGTCAGAATGGATTTGCCAACAATTGGCAAGGCCTTCCACCACAGGAGGAAGCAGTCACGTTTTAAGGACAGCTTGCCTTACCCAACTTTCAATCGAATTATGACAAGAGTCATCCATGCAGCAAAGTATTTCATACAATATTACAGCAATGCTTAATTTTTTTGCAACTGAAGATGATGAAAAAAATTAATCTCTGGCATTGACTAGTATGGAAGCAAATAAGAAATGTGACCACTTATGACAATAAATCTGGATGGGAAGAAAAAGAAACAACCAGTGGTGATACAATCAGCTCATAATCTTTTTAAGTGTTTACACCTGAATGAGCAGATGAATTTGATAATCAAGCAACAAATAGATTTCTTACAGTTCTGAAATTCTAGGATTCACTCAAGCAAGAATACAAGATGCCACACATAAGCAACTCTGGAAGTAAAAGGTTCTAAATGTTACTCAAGAGAGGAAAAGCTGCAGTAGAGAAAGAATTACACAAGTAGGACAAATTTAGCAGAAAAAGACTACTGACTTGGAAAATGCACATTACAAGTAAATTACAGCAAGTTAGAACAAAGATTTTTTTTTTTAATTATAAAAGTTACTACAGGTGTCATTAATAGTACCACAGGATATTTCTATGTAATTTGATTTATGAATGTAATTAATTGTTGGATCACACAAACTGAAAACATTCTGAGTTCAAGACAGATAAATCACACAGTTCAGAGGTTTGATGTACTGGGGGGATGAGTGTGTAGTGAAGAACAAAACCAGCCAAGCTTCTAAAAATTTAGAGGCCTCCAATGCAAAGCAACTGAAGTTGGTTCTGTGAGACTCCTGTCACCAGCTGGTCTTATGTGCAGCTAATTTCTTTCTATTTTTGAACTATTACTTCATTGCTCTCTTGAAATCAAAAAGGACAAATACATATGAAAATTAACCAAAACCCAAATACTTTTTCAGTAATGATGAATGATTTAGAATTTAATTTTTTTTAAGTCCACAAGCATAAAGTTTGGGGAAAACATCTTTGATCTTCCCATTTGATTTGCCTTTGCCTACATGAGAATAGTAATTCACAAACATTTGAAATGTGCTGATGCAGGAAACAAGGCAATATTTACTCCTAATAAGTAAAGCTATTCTTGCTTTAGGCTGGAATATAAGCAGCACTGAGTGTTGTCTAAAAGTATAGAGCATGATGCCATCTGAAAATAGGCTCAATATTTGATTGGAGATTGAAGATTATTTTGCAAGTTTGATCTGTTTGCAGGAGAAGCAACTGCTGGTCTTTGATGTGCATGTATTTCATATAAATCCAAGGAGGTAATAATTCCACAGTACAAAGCCATAACGTGACCACAAATGGAATATCGTATGCAGCTCTTATCTCAACATAGTGCAAAAAAAGATGTAAAATAGCTAGGCATATACAAAGAAGGCTAACTTAAATGATATAGAAATTCAAGGATAAGACACTAAATATGAAGACAGACTAAGCAAGCTAAAGTTATATAATCCAGAAAAGAGGATTGAGCAGAATATGATCATAGTCTATAAATAACTTACAGGTAACAATATAGATGAAAGAAGAGAATTATTCAGAGTCCTGGTAGAGGGTAAGATGAGAAGGAACTTCCTTTAGCTAAAGAAGGAAAATCTGAACAGAAGAATGTAGGCCAGACATTTGCAAAACTTAACACCCCACAGCAGCACGCATGGGACTGCATTTTAATCAAGGTGGGGTCCCTTCACACATGTGGCAGTTCCGAGTAAAACAGGTGAATCTTGTGCCTCACAGGACACAGCCCAACTCCATGGTCATCTGCCAAATGGACTGGGGTTTGTTTTGGTGTCTGGGTGCCCAATAGCAGATATGAACTCAAAAGAGACATCAAAGTTGAGTATAGTTTTAAAATGAGAAAACAGGCTGTCCAAAAGAAGTATTTTTATTTTCCCCTCCAACTTATGGGAGATAGGTTTGTTAATACTAACCACAGACAAGTAAATATGGCATTAACATGGCAAATGACCCCTCATAATAGTTAGGGATGAACATACAGTAGGTGCCCAGGATGTGTCTCAAACAGCAAGAGAAGACTTGCTCCCAATTAGTTCAACTTGAAAATTTTCAAATAATGTAAGCCATATCTTCTCAGATTAATTGGAAGGAGTAAGCAGAGATTTACCTCAAAAACTGAAAAAATGTGACATGGATACACACACATCAAAGACCAGCTTCTCCTGCAAATTGATCAAACTCGCAAAATAATCTTCGATTGCCAGTGTGACTTTGCTAATACATTCAACAGATCTACAGAAAGACAACAAGAAGCTGGCCTTATGATTAATATGAGATCCTAAAGGCTCCTCTGAATACGGGGGGGAAAAGCTTAGAAGATGACCTTTTAGTTATTTCACTACTGAATGTTCCAAGTGGTTGAAATGAAAACACACAAGTTTTGGCAAGTTTATTTCTATTCAAGTGAAGTGGTGATGGACACAGTAGTGTTCCTGCACTAAAAACAAGACCCTTCCTATGTCAATGAAAATATTACCTCCTCTTAGGGATGTGGAAAAAAATCCACATACCAAGGTAAGCTTTTTCTATCCAAACATATTGCAAAGACTTTCACGCTCCATTTCTAATCTCATGGACATACCACACTTCACTTTCCACTGGTCCCATCACTGAGACAAGTTATCTTTGCAAACTCGATCCCTATCCCTTCTCCTTTTACCCCAATGGAAGGAGTCATCCAGATTTAAAACTCAGAGGATCTTCTGAAGAGGAGAGTGAAAGTTAGGGGAAATGGGTGGAGAAAGAAGACAGGGCCTGTGAAAACACAATCTCCATAGACAATAGAAACATAGAATCACTAAGGCTGGAAAAAACCCTTAATATCATCAAGTCCAACTGTTAACCCAGCACTGCCAAGTCCACCACTAACCATGTCCCTCAGTGCCACATCTACATGTCTTTTAAGTACCTCCAAGGGTGGTGATGAAACCATTCCCTGGGCAGCATGTTCCAGTGCCAGATAACCCTTTCAGTGAATAATTTTTTTCCTAATATCCAATCTAAACCTCTCCTGGCATAATTGAAGCTGTTTCCTCTTGTCCTATCGTTTGTTTCTTGGGAAATAGCTCTTATCTTATCCAGATACAAGCTGGAGCAGTATCACATATCACTTTCACATCGAGATGCCATTTTGCAGCCAAAGTTCAACAGAAGTGTCTGGGAACATCATTGTGTCATCACAAAGATGGGATGTAGGAGGACAGAGGATCCCAGAAATCCTCAAGGATTAGACACAGACCTGTTCTCAACCTGCTGCTTCAACAGATTAATAGAGGAGACATTCTGTTGGAGGTTTTACGGACATCTCCTCCTCAACATCTTCCTTGTAGGTTACAACAGGACTACTTCCAGCCTGGACTTGGTCTTCTGTACACGTTAAAATAGAGGACAACCTTCACAGTCTGTCCCAAATAGTTAAGGCAGTAAATGACTGAAATACATAGATATAGCTGTTTCAATTTGCAAAAACTGACCAGGTAAACTGTATAAAAATAAAACTACTGTTACAAATATAAGATTGGCTAAGCATACAGATCAACTGCACTTCAGATTGACAATAAATGGAAGATATTTATGTCTCAGAATCTCCTCTAATATCATTTTTGTCACAAAGTCACTAGGCATATATGCAAATCATAGATAGGTACATAAATTAGGTACTTGATGCTTGCACAAAACTACTGAGTTTGATCAAATACTAACTGAACAACAATATTAGGTTAAAATTAATATAGGTGGCCTCCACACCTTGTTGCTTACAAATCTTAAATAAAAAATATATTTATTTGAACAAATACATTTCTGTAAGTCTATCTCTTGTATGAGAAGTGTAGAGAGGCTGTTACAGGCAGCAGTTATTCACAGCTGCAGACACCAAAAATCTTGCATCACAACATGAGCTAAAACCTCATTTTTGTTTCTTACTATAGCCTATCCATTTGACATCTACTCTAATAAATGTTCTTAATGAAAAGCATGCAAGTACGAACCCTTTTCTTTGGCTTTCCCCAGAGTGCTGAGGCTCATTAGACAGATTATCAGTTTTCTGCAAGAGACGTCTGCACAAATCTCAAATTTTGACTAATAATCTCTAGAAATAAGGTTTGCAGCAGAAGACATGCTGAGCCAAACTCAACACTAGACTGAATATGTGCTGATGTGATTTTTAAAAAAGACTTTACCCTTAGCTTTAGACATATTTGCAGGGCCAAAGTGGTTTTATTCTGTGGCTATTCCCACCCCCCAAAAAATTGCAATTACAATCAAGAAAATAAAAGTGCCAATCCAAAACTACTTTAAGTGTGACACTTCTGTGATTATTCCAAGCAACAAAATGGTTTCTCAAACTTTTCTCATTAAGCATTGCTAACAGTACAAATTAATTTCCTTTTAAACTTGGACACGCATGCGCACAAATTTTGTCCTATTTGCGCACATTCTACAAACAAAAGCAGACAAGGAATTTAATGCAGTGTAAACTTCATTTTCTTTCTGAAGTTGCCAGTCATTGTTTAAAGTTGTGTTTAAAGATTACAGTTAAGTGTTTCAATTGAGTAAGAATCAATATCTTTGAAATTAACACAATCAAGAAAGGATTGTGCAAAAATCTCATAAACCCCACACAAGATAATGCCCCCATGTAAAATATATGTATCTGAAAAATCTGAATTGCATTCGCAGCACAGGAACTAGAAATTAAACTGATTTTAGGTGTGTCTGCAATTTTTTCAGCTTGTCCTGTATATTTTAAAGATATTATTTAGAAATACGGTTCTTTACCTGTCTATTCAACCACATCCTCATTGAGAGAGTCACATTTTGATGTATTTTTAAGTATGATCTCAGAGGCATACAGAGCTAAACTGAAGGTGACATTTTATTAGCAGCCATAGGCAACCCTGGTTCTGGCTACTTACATTCTTATTTATTCCCCAATATATGTATGATCTGCTGCTTTTAATTTTATTGACTAATAATAATAATATTCACTGGAGACTAGGTCATTCCTGTCTAGGGATGGGAAGTCAGAAAGGTCACAAGGTAAAAGAAAACTCCATTTTCATAGGAACTTTAATGCATTTCTCCTAGGGGAATTCAAGTTACTTTAGAAAGGTTTAGATATATATTGGTGGGTCCTTTGCACCTGAGCCAACTAAAAGCCCATCCATCTGTGCAGAATAATCTGTGTGTAATAAAAACACAGTAAAAATGATTTCTGTACACTTTTTTTGTAAAGCCTTGCTTGCATCTTATTGCCAGTGCCTCCAGTAACTCCACACACCCACTCAAAGCACGACTGGGGCTGTTTCTTAACAGGTAGTACAACAGGCAAGGAAAGGTCACAGTGCTGGGAGATTTCTTTTCAGACAATGAACAGGATTAGAAGTGAACAGATCTTAGTGAGCAGATCACCCTAAAAGGAAACCCAGGAATGACAAGGCAAACACAAAGTCCAAATTGTGTGTCAGCAATCTCCTCCCAGCAAATCTGGGGTCAAGAAGCAACTATCAACAAAACTGGACATATATGTATATACATATATATATGTAATCCACCATAAGTGGTATTCATAAAATTGGCCAGCCAAAAAAAGAAGTAAACAAACCAAACCCTCCCAAAGTTTAGCAAATCCAAAAGCTTTGCCAAAAAAAAAAGTAAACAAACCAAACCCTCCCAAAGTTTAGCAAATCCAAAAGCTTTGTCAAAAAAATGCTAGTAAAAGGAAATATGGAAATATCAAGATAGGTCACTTAAATGGCCATACTTCTGCCTTTTATCATCTTTTCATTGAAACTGGAAACCAAGAAAGCAGGAAGGAAGTTTCTGAGAAATCAAAAAGCATCATCCAAGCACATTAAAGTACATTCACGCAATTTCTAGGAGATTGTTTCACCCACTGGCTGGGAAGTATCACTGAGAAGTATCATTCATCAGCTGGAACCCAGCAAGTGGCCATTGATGTGATCCTACCCAGCAGCAACATGGAGAAAAACAGGTGAGCTACCCTTACATTCACTCATGACACTCATGACACGACTGCAGAAGGAAGGAATTTCTAGTGTTAAAGCTAATGCCTCCTTCTCCACAGCCAGGAACAGGCATCCCTGAAGTTACCGTGTCACAGCTCAAGAGCAGCGTCTTCTAAAAGCATGCTTTTCAAGACATGGGTGAAATTACTCAGAAACACTAATTAGCTACCAATGAGAGGTTGAGCACCATGATGTCACATATTAAGTTATAACAGGATATGCCAACAGATTAATTGGTACTGAAGCTCCTAGAGATATACTGGCAATTACGGTTCCTGTACGCAAACAGGAGGACAACAGCAGCACTGGTTGGGAGTGCGGGAAAGAGCCACACCCAGCACATGACAGTCCCCGCAGACACCTCCAAGTGCGGCCACGTTTCTGTCAGCACTGGGGGCTGTTTGGGGAGCTGCTCTACTCAGACGACGGAAAATTATAGCTTCAGGAGGCTCCACCATCATGGCTCATATGGGAGTCTTTTGTCAGAAATGTGTAATTACTACACAAACAAGAGAAACTTCCAAAATTTAAGCAGTATTTTAAAACACAGGGTCAGATTCTGAGAATCTTACTTATCTGATATTACAAACACTGAAGGGACATTAGGCTTTATTACAAGACAATTTTAATAGCTCTTATAATTTTTATTCAGCTTCCTCTACCCCACCACAGTCCACAGTAAGCACTGTGGGATGCTCACAATACATTAACAGTGACAGTCTCTTTGTTACCTGCCAGGCATCTGTACTCGTACACTGTGAATGCTGGTGGCAGAAGGAGGAAGGAGGAAACAAAGTGTATGTCTCTCTCTCAGTGTCTTCGTGCAGCCCTTGCTCTTCATAGAGAAATCTAAAGGTTTAGCTTTTGATGTTCCCTACTACTTGAATAAAATCCACCGATCTAAACTTCTCTGAAGTAAAAGGAGTTTCAACTCCAAAACTGATTCTCATCACTGTGAATGAAAACTATAAACTTGTCTAGAGGAACAAAGGTAGATCTCTCATGTCTTCCTATTTGTAGGAGCAAAACATTTTATTTTAACTTACTCTCAGAGTTACAACATACATTTATAAAGAAAGACAAACAGCCTTTTTAATCACTTTGATCATAGGTAAGGAAATCTCCACCGGATCCACGCAGCTCAGGGACGTTCAGTATTTAATCCAGTACTATATAGTAATTATTAAGCCTGTATAGTAATTATTGAGTGAATTAACAGGATTTATAAAGGTTGCATCAGTCCCCAATGTTTCACAGTCTTTTCATTTAAAATCTCTGCTGCTATTCTATAGAATGTTTAACGTTACAATACAGCCGGCGAATTTTCCATTTGCTCTTCTGGCTAAATGCTGGCATGCAGCCAGAACCATGCTAATGAGATCCTCAAAGTATGCACAGCTTCGTTAATTGAGTGAAATCACAGAAAAGTCACTTTATGGTCTTAAAATCTCAGACATTGCCTTTCTAGTCATTTAGGCTCAAATGCTGAATAGGTGTTTTACTGCCCACTGATGAGAAAATACGTGCCAATAGGGGTAGAGGTAATACACCATCACAAATACAGGACTAGACGGTAGAGACATTGCACCAAGCACTTCATTACCACGTAGATACATCCAAAAGCATTATTTCTGGGGGGAGATGTACTCCCTTCATTTTTCTGTAGCGTGCTGTGGTGGCATTATGTGTCCTTTGTTGCCACTGAGACAACCAGACTGTTCAGATTTCATTTCATTAAATCCTAGGATCAGCAATAATATCTGTATTTGCTTACCAAAAAACACGTACCTATTTGTACATTAAAGATTACATGAGCCTTTTCCTAGAGCTCCACATGCTCTGTGTCCAGCTGCCCGGACTCTTGCTGCTGTGCCTGGGACTGCTGTTCTCACACAGCCACCCCCATTTTCTAAAACTTGGTTGAGTAGTCATAAAGCCCTGCTGTAAGCATCACAGTTGAGTGCTTTTGTTGGTTTGTTAGTTTAATTTTAATGAAATCAACTTCTTCCTTTCTTATTACAGACATGTCCCTAAACTACTCTGTAAGTATAGCCAAAAGTTTTTCAGTAGATGTACTTCAAATCTAACAGAAATAAAACAGTACATGATGTGGCAGAAAAGTAGTGTTTTCCTAAGCATCTTCACTGCTTTTTAAAATTATCACTATTTGAAAATATTTATCTTAAAATGTTTGTAAGGTCAAAAAGAAACAAAATTTTAAAAATCACACATTCAAGTTTTTCTCTGGACCATTTTTATAAGCTTTCAGGTGTCACTGCAATAAATCCAACTAAGGAATATTGCAGCATCCTCCTCACAGAACTGCATCAAGCTATAGGCTGTCTGAGCAATTAGATTATGCCAAGAACAACAGGTTCTGGACTCTTTTTACTCATTTGGTAAGCCTGCTGCTTA
Source organism: Atrichornis clamosus (assembly GCA_013400975.1). Lineage (NCBI taxonomy): Eukaryota > Metazoa > Chordata > Aves > Passeriformes > Menuridae > Atrichornis > Atrichornis clamosus. The sequence continues at coordinate 111,640 of WBMZ01000832.1, forward strand.
TTTGTTCCATACTGTTAGTCAAATCCTGCCACCGATGCCCACATCCCTCATAGGAGGAAAGTCTGCTGGGGACACTGGCTGAGTCTTGACAGTGTTAATTGCTGCTCAAGGACTCCCATCAGTGTCTAGATACTACAGTCAAACACAGACCCCTGAGGAGATGCGTGGAAGAAAGAAATTTAATCAGACTCTAAATGATCATTACAGCTTTGGGAAAAACAACATCTGATCCAAGCGGGAGCCTGGTCCGTAGAGAACCAGAATTAAACCCAACAAACTAAATCTCTTGGGAGAAAAGATCAATTCATGTTCATTTGCAATATTTTTTTTTTTTAAGTATAGATAATAGCCCTTTATATTTTAAATAACAATGAGGTTTTATACTAATTGTTTTTTGTGTCTCTGTACTGAAGTCTTTCAGGGCTCAGAAAGCAAGTCAAGGCGCTGAGCAGCATGTGTGTACACAAGATGACAGCCTCTGGCAGGGGACACAAAGGCTTTGGAATACGGGCGAGCACAGCGAAGGGCCACCCGTGTGCATTGGGGATGAGGGGCTGTCTGCTAGAAATCTGGCAGAGTGTTCAAATGGGAGCTTGTTAGCCTGAACTTGATTTCTGTGCCCGACTTACAAATGTTAACATACAACTGCACTTGCTGAACATCTCCATGGCTCTATAACCACTTTATAGATGCTTGGACATATTATCATCTCCCTCTTCCTTCTCCCCAGCCAATAGGCATTACACCTTTACGGGTAAAAATGTACACCCTTAAGACTAGGTAGATACCTGTTACAAAGAGTTTCTGTTTGATTTTAATCCAAAAGAGCTGGCATTGAGCTGGTATTTTTTAATTAAATGCTCCTTCACTCAGTTGGTTTTTGTCTTGTGGAGCATCTATCCATCAGGAGTCACTGTAGGATGCACCCGGTGGCAGCAGGCTATTTCATCCCCTCCCCCAAACCCAGACACTGACTTTTTCCTCTTCCTCCCCCCAACTTCATTAACTAAATGCACTGAATAAACCTTAACATCCCAGCTAAATCCTATTGGCCCTGGATTTGCTGCTTAATGCTAAAACCCAAGCGACCCATTTTTCTCCTGTTGATACTTCTATTGCTGATGGCAGCCAGCAGAGAAAAATACCCAACCTTAAACTATTTTAACGTAAGGAACAAAACCCAGAGCATTCATCACCCGCTTTTTCTGCTGCTGCTCACAAACTTTACGTAAGCTTTGCTTGGTGTGTCAAAGTCTGCCTTGCTTTTGTGCTTCACAGGCAGCACAGTGAGCCTGTTGCTTAGCAAATGAATACAACAAAGTGCATCTGTTATTAAAAGTGCAACTAGGTCTCTCTGAAAGAAAACTGATCTAGCAAAGTCTATGAAAATAAATTCATGTGCATTCTACAATCTCTAATCACGATGTTGTTAAAAATGTCACAAGATAGAGACCCCACTAAGAGAAAATCTTGGCCAAAGACTTACAATGACAGTAAACAGCTTCAGTGCTACAGATTCATTTTGGCTGCTATCCTTAAGTTTCGCTTTAAACTCTAAGTTTGTCTTCCCAATTTCACATATGCCACAGAAAAGGCTAAAGATTATTCACTGTCCCCCTGCCTCCTGGCTGTCAGCCCTCCCGCTGCACTTCATCTCCCCTCAGCTCAGCTGTCCAATGCTTCCTCCTTGGTCTGTGACAACAAGAAGGAATCTCGATGGTTTTTTCCAGCTCCCGACTCTTTCTTTCCAAAGCACCCAAACTGGCTTATCCATCCAGCTGCAAAGCCTTCCTGTGGTAGCATTAAAACCTCTGGCTTCTGCCTGCTCCTGGCACCACGCGCCTGCCTTTACTCCTTGCTCCACCAGACCTCTGATCTCTCTTCCGCCCTCCAAACATCACACCATGACCACCATGTTGTTTTGCCACAACATCTGACACTCCAAAACCCTTCCCTCCCGTAAATACCTCTTTTCCACTTCTGCCACACACACCTGTGGCTGCAGTCACGTCCCCCATTAGCTTTGCAAGCTGCTCCCCAACTTCCCACCGCAGTGATACACCCTTGCCCTGCTGCAGGGTCCCTCTGCAGCTCTCCCTGCCCAGAATGCCTGGACCCAGGCTCACAGCTCTTCCGAGCACGAGGGCCACCTTATGCTCTGCTCCCCCATGTCCCGTCCTTCTTCCCCCAGCACTGAGCACCAAGAGGGATGTGAACCCCTGTGCTTCAGCCAGGACAGCCTCTTGCCCTGCGATGGCTCCGTGGCAAGAGGCTTCACACGCAGAAAACGGAGCCCTTTCCCTCACTGTGTTTTCAGTAATCTGTCAGAGGCGGCTATTCCAGCTTGCTCTTGGGTATCCAACCAACACAGGAGTCTTCGGATTTGACTTATATTTTTAATACCACATTTCACTTCACATTATTACCAGACCTCAATGCCCTACAATACCGAGGCTGGCTTCTGAGAAGGGCTGCATTCTGAAATGCCTACCCCATGGACACCTGGTCCTTCGCCCAGCAAATTCCTGCAGCATTTTGAGGCTGCAAAGGAACGAGAAGCCTGCGCATCTGAGAGAAATGCAGCTATCCTGAATAAAAATTGTATTTACAAAGACCTAAAAGCAAATGTAATCTAGCACTGAAGATATGCAGCACAGGTTATGATTATTAGTACGCTGTCTGTTACAAGAAGGCTTTCAAATAAAAACACTTCCTTACTGACTGTGCACTTGCATTAATGTATTTCTTACCAATACCACTAATGGAGCGTTCATCATGTTTCTTGCTCCTCTGAAGTAACAAGAGAAATAGATTGAGCCATGTAAGAATAAAATTAATATATACATGGAGCTACACGTTATCATACTGCACACACTCTACAAATATGTTTAAATAGGGTCCTTGAAGGAAGAAATGGCAACTGACTTCAATATTACAGAAATATTCAAGCCAGTATAAACTGGAAGGCAAGAGAGATAACGAACATAACCCGTAAAACAAACGCTTATATTCTTGAGGACTTGTTTTTGCAGCAAGGACACAGATGAGAGAAAGAAAGGGGGCAAGGTCTTCCATAAGAAACCAGTCATTCCAGATTGTAAGGAAAGTAAAAATATTTTTGTTTGCCTGATTATAGATAAGGACAGTATGGAGCACATGATCCATCAATTTTTCCCTTGTCTTGAATACAGTGAGTAGCATACTAGATAGAGGACATACTTCTTAAGAGGTTTATAAGGAAGCAAGCCTCAGCTTTTCAGTTTATTTTTATAAACTCTTGACAGATTTCAGTATGGCCAGTTCCTGGACTCTGCCTGCAACCATTCTCAGTGACAGTTCATGAACTTTGCACCAAGAATCTTTGTAGGAATAAGCAGTGGACAAATGGATTACCATCTGCTCAACTCCATTTTTCACTATTGTTCTGCTTCTAGAACCATATATAAAAGAAACAATCCAGATGTACAGCGAGACTGGATGGTACACATGCTTCTAACAGATATTTATTTATTTTTAACATTTGCAGGCAGAAATGCAAAGGATTTGCCAGTTATGACTGCATTTTGCTACCTATAACCTAAGCATGAGCTGTTAAAATATGTTTAGATAATGTGTGTTAACTGAGTGCTTATTTTTCCAGTAATAGGGTTATCAGAAACACAAATACAAGTTGTGCACTAAACATAACCATATCCACTAACAAGACAGACTAAAAGGCGCATAAAGGACATTGAAACATAATTTTAGGCGCACAGTAACAAAATTTCTTTCATCTTTAAGAATAATAATATTTATAACCATAATAATGAGACACGAAGTCCAGACTCCTCTGTTACTACTGTTAACTTAAAACTACCACTATTTTCTAACTTTTCTTTAGGAAACACACACTTCGAAGTTCATTTTTCCGCCACTGCACGGCTCGACAAAGCGACGACCCGGTTGTTTATTCAGGCTGTTTACACAGCAACTTAAAAACAACAACAAAAAAAGCCTCCAGAAACGTTAACATTTAAACGAAAGGTGGTAACTTCCAATGCCAAAATATGGGGCAATATTCCAGGTTGGGTGCTTTTCACACTGATGCTGGTTTACAGCACGTCAGAAACTTACTAGACTCTGCCTTCCTAATCCCTCCGCAACCCCTGCGGTTTCCCTTGGCCTCTCCCCGCTTCACGTTAAAGTTGCAGGAAACCATTAACCGGGGGCACACGGACACACACCGAGCAGGCTCCGATGATATTATCGCGTTTAAGCGCCGGAGCCCCGGCTCAGGCGGGGTTACTCACCCGAGGGAAGCCCACACTTCCCGACTGACAGTCCCTGACGGATCTCTCTCCGCGCGGCTCACTCGTGCGGCGGACAAACCAGCCCCATCTCCGCTCGGAGCACTTCTACAGCAACTTGTTGGTGTCGGGCTCCTACAGCGAGTTTTGCCGACTTGGCCCGGCGCCGCCCGTCCCGGGCCGGCAGCGCGGCCGGACGCGGCCCGCCAGGCTCCCGCCGCCGCACAACAAAGAGCCCCGAGCCCACCCGCGGGCAGCGCCCACCCCGCGGGCAGCGCCCA
>WBMZ01000834.1:0-31951 GCA_013400975.1 Atrichornis clamosus
CCCGCCGCGGCAGCGCCGTCCCCGCCGCTCCCGCCGGGCGCCGCGGCACGGGCAGGCGGCCGGGCGGCACCGCGACCCCCGCCCCGCAGCACCCGCCCGAGGGGTTCAGCCCCCCCCCCGCCCACCACCCCGCCCCGCCTCTTCTAGTGCAGCCCGAGCCATGCTGCTCCTGGCTGCCGCCTTCATCGTGGCCTTCGTCCTCCTCCTCTACATGGTGTCGCCGCTCATCAGCCCGAAGTCTCTCAAGCTGCCCGGCGCGCACGTCGTGGTGAGTGCGGCGCCCCTCGGGAAGGGGACGGGGCGGGGGTTCCCCGTCGCCGTCCCGCTCCGCCGCGGGAGGAGGGAGCGGGCGGGCGCTGCTGCTCGGCCTCGGCTCTGGGGGAGGCAGCGGGGGGGCTCCCGAGCCGCCCGCCCTCTGCCGTGTTGTTCGCCGGGAAAGGGAAGGAAGGGGGGAAGCCTCTCCCTCCGAGGTGGGGGCGCAGGCTGCGGGCACTGCCGCGCTAGCAGCCGGGGGTATGGCTGCAGGAATTCCGCTGGAGGAGCGGAGCGAGTGGGAGAAGCCTCTCGGCAGGGAAGGGAGGTCAGAGGGCACCCGGATCGGGGCCGGCGGCCCGGGAGCGGCGGCCTTAGGGGTGCCCGCGGGTTTGCGAGGAATCGTGGAAAGCTGGCGCTGACACCTCGAGCTACCAAAATACGGGAGCCACAAGTCCCAAGCGATAAGGAAATGACCTGTCCCGATGACTCTGACAACCGCTGTGTGTCTCGGCTGGCTTAAGGCGATGGTCTGAGTCACCATATTGCAGACTCAACGCTGACTTTTTGAGACATTCCTTTTGTACTCTCCAAGTCACCGGTTGCCTCGAGTTTTCTTTTGTTTTAGCATCTCCCAAGGTATTCAAGTGGTGTGTGTACACACTCATAAATAAAAGGCAAAATCTATGGTCTCCTTGGTCTAAAAAACCAAGTCAGGTATGAGGAAATGGAAAAACTCATACAAAGGAAGTGGTCAGATGACACTTGGGCACTTTTTTATCTCTAAGCACGTAGATATGGATGTCTTTGAGAAATATTTTGACAAGATGGTAGAAGGAAGTCTTCAGAAGAGCATGCTCTTGAAACAGTCAGTGAGTGGTACACCACTGGAAGTTGTAGGAGTATGTGTCTTGGGGAAGAGGGGGATGGAAGAAAGGGGAATACTACCCAGGTGCTTTCAGAGGGATCACAAAGTAGTGAATTTGGACACGTGAGAGCAAATGAGTTAAGCGCTTCCAAGATTCAGGGTCCTGGAATCAGCTTTCTTAGTTTAGCTGGAAATCTCAAAGGAATGTTGTATGTAGAGAAGGTGTCGTTTACATTTGGTTAAATCTGCTGTAAATTTATAGCAATTGGAGATGTCCTTTATCAGAGTGGGAGCTTGGGGTAATCCTGAACCGAGAGCTTTCTGGTACAACTGAGTTTATAGATACTCTAAGGTTTTGATTGTTGGGATTTGGGTTTAGTTTTTTTTGTTAAATTGGGATTTTTTGGTAGGGTTTTTTTGTTTGTTTGGAGGGGGTAGTTCTGTATGGTGCCTTTTTTTTGTTTATTTTTCAGGGGGTTTTATTATTATTTTTGGAGCTCTTCTCTGGAGAATGGAGTTGTCCCCAGAATAATTTAGATGTGTCCAAGTTGCAACAGTATTCCCAAATTGCTTTATGCAGTAGGTGTTACTTGGATGCTGTAAGTGGCTTTACAGCATCATATTCTGTGTGAGGTGCATTCGAGGTTGCATCAAGGTTCTCAGGTTATGGCTCTTTCCCCACAAGAGTAATGATTATTAAGGAGGAGCTCTTCAGTACTGTGCAAAAGTAAAGGTGAAGGAGACTTAATGGCCTGCTGTGTCTTTTATGAAGAAAGAGAATAGCAAATATAAAAAGTTAAATGGATTTTATTCCAATTTTTTTTGTTTGGTTTTATTTATATATGCAGTGATTACCCGAAGTTGTGTTCATTCTGTATAGTGATGAAACTCTTTAAAAGATACTGTGCTGGTTCTGATCAGAACGGTTCATTTTAAAAAATTCACATTGAAAATTAGGAGACTACTCTTGTTGGAGAAGCCTCCCTGTAACCATTGCTGCTAATTAGCAACTTAAGCTCAGTTTGGTACAAGTGGAAGTCTAAAAAACAGTATGCCTGCAAGTCTTATAAAATTAGGAGTTCAGCTAGGAAAGTAACTCTATGAATATATTGATGAAGAAAAGGACTGTAAGGTATATCTAACCAGTGATACAAATAAAAATCTGCAGGCAAACAGTTTTATTGATGTCACCACTTGTACAACTACTTGTTTTATTTTTACTGCTGTTATGCTCTTAAACTGGTCATGCAAACTAATGAAATATGGAACAGTTGGTTTGGTGGTCACTAGTTCTTAGATTTGTAGATATTGTTAGTAGTGCTGGACACTTGTACATTTGGATCTTAGATTTCCTAATGTCACGTATAAGGAAAAATACTGGATGATGGTAATGTAAATCCAAAATATTATTCAAGAAGGCTTTCCATGTTGTGTGTATAAAGTGAATTCTTTCATCATATCTGCTACTGAAATGACTGAAAGACTTCATGAAAATATTTAAGGACCATAACATTACCTAAGAGCTGCTTTGAAGTTTTCTCACAGAAAAATATCAAAATCTGTTTAAGTGTCAGGCCTCAGTTAAACCCACTCTTGAAATAAATAAAATAATAAAGCCCTGCAAATTGTGTATTTAGCTGGTCGAGCCATTTCAAGAGGGCAAGTGATTGTCATTGCACACTAAATAAAATTTTTCAAGATATACTTGAATAAATTGCTCTACTGAAGCAGAAAAAGCCAATCTTACCTAGAAACTCTTCTTTCCAGGGGCCTGTTGAAAGCATAATGAAAATATATGTTACATTTCTGAAGTAAGGTCATTGGGCAACTTCAGAGGCTTTTATATACCAGTTACTGAATTTTCAACTGAAGTCAGCATTCTATTCACTTTTAATCCTTCAGAAAAAGTATTTCTCTTCACTCCTGACAGTTATGGTTAATAGATGTTTGAGTTATGGCTAAGTAACTGACTCTGGCTGCATTTTGAGGTAGCAATTTGAAGCAGAAAACTTGTGGGGTTTTTTCCCTCTGTCCTCTCCCAGAGTCATTTGCATGATGGAGGCTCTTGCTGTGTTAGGCGAGACATGGATTCTGGAGAAATCATAGAATTATAAGAATCTCTTTTTCTTAGAAAAGAATAGGACTGCTGTTCAGAGTGAGAGTCTGCAGAACTCCAAATTACTCATCGTCTAATCTTGTGGATTCCCCCGTTTATCTGCTTCGTATTTTCGTTACTCCAGCTAGCACCATTAAATGATAAGGACTTCTCTGCTCTTAAATTCACTCAGGCATTAGGTTTAGCTTATTTTAAACAAAGTGCTTTTTAGATGTTTAATACTTTTTTAATTTCTAGCATGACTAGGTAAATGTTCTTAAATAAAGAGTATAAAAGTTATTTTTGTGCTGCAGAGCTGCTGCTTTATCTGCTGAACTTTTTTGAGAAGACTGTTTTATGCATCTTTTATTTTGCCATTGGCTTTAACTTTCTCCTTGGGTCTCAGGCTACATACTAGTACATGTCACCAGTTCCGTGAGAATGAGCTATTATTTTGGTTATAATAATAGATAGAATTAGAAAATCACCACTGCTTCATGTGCATTGTGCTCACCTGCACTGCATTTAACTGCCCTTTGTCAGGGATGTTACACCTGCCCTATACACATTCTCTCTTCCCTTTCTTTCCATTTCTTTACAAAGGTACTTTGCTTGATGGAGAAGAATGCAACAAAAACTTAGGATATTAGTGCAAAAGCAGCCTTCTCTAAGTCCCGAGTGATGTTTAAAAACTTTTTGCTGAAATATTAATGCTAATCCCCTCTCCTTGTTTCAGCCTTAATCTTTCTAAAACCAAGTTGAAATTTCTGAAAAAACCCCCAACCCTCGAGGTCTCAGTGTTATGAATGCAGTTTATCAAAGTTTGGATTAGCAGTGGCAGGAAATGAATAGATGTTATCTGCTTGGGACTGTCTCCCTTTCAGCCTGACAAGGGCCCTTTCATGAGGACATAGTTCAGGATGATTGTGCCGAACCCTTCTGCTTATGGGTCATCTCTAGTCCAGAGGGAGTTTCCCCACTTCTGTGCAGAACCCGACCTGATAACTGTGGTCAGCTTTAAGGATGGCCAGTCTTGGTGTGTCAGCATTATCGCCCCTGTGTTGGGAGTTATACAGTCTGTGGTTTGGGCACATCCAAGTGGTTCGACAAGAGGCTATTTTGAGTCTAGTTGGGTGTGCTAACCACTTTGAGCAGATTAAAGAGATGTTCTGTCTCAGTAGAACTTTCTATCAGAGCACTGTCTGAAAGCATGAAGCCAGCTTGCATCCAGTTCTAAGAGAAAGTTAATAGTTCTATTGGAGATACCATATCAAGTCTTGATTTTGATCATTCCTGATGACAGTTCTGTTAATTTGGATTTGGACTGTCCTATCAACTGAAGCAAATTTCAAGTATCTCAAATTTGAAACTCAGAGTAATTCTCTGTACTTCACCCCACCATTTCCATTTGTAAGGGGGAAATAAACCTTACGATTCTTACAAGTTGAAATGTTATCAAGGATCATAGGTCAAGAAGTTGGAGCCAGATGCTTTTTGGAATACCTAGTTTGGTACCTGTTCATTTTAAATATAGAAACAGCTCAGTAACACCGCTCAAGGGCTGGTAGTACTGCGTTCTGGACATCTGAATTAATACTAGGTTTTAATTGTTCCTTGTCAAAAAATTAATCTGTTATTTGAGTTGCAGTGGCCAGATTTTTACTTTTTCTAACTCCTCTGAGGCTGGGTTACAGTAAAATTTAAAAATGGGATTCGTGACAATTCAGATATCTCGAACTAATGAAATGTAGTATCAATGTAGAACCATTGGCTACAAGGGTAAGTAAGCAAACTTTTCACTAGTGTTAGGGATTTTTTTTTTTGCTATTAAATTAGCATTCATGGTGAATGTTCCTGAAAGATGTGTAGTAACAACCTCCCACATGCTCATAAGAGCCTCCCACTTAAATGCTAAAGTTCCCAGCTAATTGATATTGCATTTTGTCCTTGACCGATCCGACATAAGCCCTATCCAGTATTTTTGGGTGTGACTGTAAATAAAAACTTCCTTTTTCCGTTTCTTGCGTGACTTCAGACATTGTCTTTCTGAAACGAACATTAGCGTGGTTTGACAGGCTGGAGGCTTGGGGCCACTACCTTCACCTGCAGAGAATTCCTCAGGCACTGGTGTAGTTGACCTGTTCATGATACCAGTTTGTGCTGGTAGTAATCAGCTGTCCCACCAAAAATTGGAATTGGAGCAGTCTTCCATGCCTGTTGATAAGTGCTGGTGTGCCTGGTGCTAATCTGTAGAAGCATCTCACAAGTGCTGTGCAACTGAGGTCTGCCTGAATTTACCAAACTATTTTCATCTTTTCAGATATGTATTGAAATCTTGCAATCTATTTTAAGAATTTGAGTGTATTTGTGACTTCTTTACATCACGGAGCATTAATTCCATGGTTCTGCTGAAGTCCCAAATCATTGATTAATACTGGCATTCTTACGGATTTCGTTTACTCTCGAAGCAGTCGTCCTTGGTTCATAATACTACAGACAGGGTTTCACATTTCTAGAACAGTTCACACATCTTGGAGTTATCCTCCAAGGTTAGAGTAGTGTGAAGCTAATCTTGCAGAGTCAGTTAGAAGTTAATCTGAAGCAGTTCTCTCTAATAACAGAGGAAGCCTAAAGAGCTGAAATTAGTCTTTGTGAGTGTCACACCCATTCTTGGCCCATTTGTGACTGAAGATGAACCAATCAGAAACCATGGATTGTGTTGTAAATCCTTGCTGGGATTATTTGATTTGCACTAAGCTGTTTTTGAAGGTTAGTGGTAAAATACTCAAATGAAAGAAGAGTTTAGTGACTCATGGGAACGTACTTCTGACTCTTCTGACTTTACTGCCTCCAGGAGTGGAAAGAATTTTGAGGATAATGCATCTCTGGAAACAAAACTGAGGCATTGCATAATGAGGAGACAACACAAGGCTTTTGATATGGTGTGTAGTTAGAGATTGGGATCTTTGCTGTTACACTAATTAGCTCAATGCCTCCATTTTCTTAAAATGGAGGTGATACCTTTTGCTGGAAAGGTTTTGATAAAGAACCAAAGATGACGATTTCCAGCGAAATTTCATCTTCCAACTCCTCTGAACTCATTTCATCAATGTGTTTTCCTTTACAATAACTGCTTCTAGGTATTTTGTTTTGGTATTTTCCCACTTTGACCCTTGATTTGCTATTAAAGGAAAATTCAAATAACTTAGGTATATAAGGAAGATACCAGTGTCTAGTACAGAACTGAAGGCACATGCAGATTTAGACTGATCCAAGTCATCTACAGATGTTGGGCAGACATCTTTATTCTAGTTGAAAAGAGAGGTTGGGATTGTCATCTACGTCTCGTTCCACATGCAGTTCATAAGTAGGTTTTTTGAGGGTAGTGAGAGAGGTGGTAAGGTGACTTTCACCTGGATGTTGGTATCATTTGGCAGGGGTACCCTCCTGCAGCATATGATGCAGGACTGTTGTCATCACTCTGTATTTGTTTAATATTAATGAAATATTAACTTCCTGTTTGCATGTAAGACTATTCGGGTGTTACAGTTTGGAGGAAGAAGAAAAGGTTAGGGAAGTTTAGGTGCTGGCATCCCTGCTAAACTGAAGTAGCAGGATGGCAAGGGGGCAGTTCAGGGTTCTGAGTGGGAGACTGAGAATATCCTACAAAGGGCCCATTGTTGAATTAATGTGATTTTTTTGTTTTAATAAGAAAGAAGCTATTTTCTGTTCGTGTTTACCTGGTGATATCTTCAGAAGGCAATCTGCAATTACTGATTTTAATTTACAATTTACAAATTATTTCTGCTGTGGCCAGGTATGGAGGGGCAGTATGTAATGGCACTATTATGGCATTAATGGTGGTTCCAAACTTTTAACAACACTCTTTTAGAAATAACAAACAGAACATGAGCGCCCATGTGAGAGTGGGCCTAAGTGTGCCTGACATAAGAAATGAGCAACAATTTCCATGGAGGTAAAACTGGTTTTGGGGTAGAAACAGTCATCAAAGCATTCAGATCTTATTTTTCATTCATACTCAATAAGTAAGCTATTTTTAGTGTATCTTCTAGTCTGTATTTGTATCTCACTGGATTGTATTTTATCCTCAGTATGTTTTTAGAATTTTCATTTGATTTGACTCATACATATAAGAGAAGGGATGAGAATAGGGGACTAACACTGCCATTTTCAAATAACTTCTAGGTAACTGGAGGCTCCAGTGGAATTGGAAAATGTATTGCTATTGAATGTTATAAGCAAGGTGCTTTCATAACACTGATTGCAAGGGATGAGGTAAGTGTATGTGTAATTTTACTGGCTAAACTGTTCACAAAATCTGTATAGGTGGGGAATAATTTTGGAATTGATGATTATTCATACTTCTTCAGTGTATATTTTAAGGGGTCCCGAAGAATTCCATATTAATGCATTCAAATAGCAGAGGTGGCTGCCTTTTTAAGAAGCATAGCCTAACATGGAATTTGTGATTAGCTTGCCTTAAAGCTTTGGCAATGCTATTGCTACTGGTAATGGCATTCCTTGTATCATTGTCTAGATCTGTGCCAGAGGACAAAATCAGGAAAACCCCTATATTCCTTAAAACTGTAACATTTCTCTACAGTAAAGTGACATCTGGAAGATTAATGATCTCTAAAAGTCACAGAATATATTGGTGTCTAATCAGCATTATATAATATTTTTTTGCTAGTGAAAAAGTCTTCATCAAGACAGCTTTAGAGGAAAAAGCATTGCTTTGTTGGGAGTTTTTGTTGTTGCTTTCTAACCAAGAGGTATTCATAATTTAGTTGGACTTACTCTATTTTCATAATGGGCTGTTATTTTATCTGTAGAGAAAAAATCCAATTATTCTGGAAACAAAAGCACTTAATTTTTGGGGAGCCCTCAGTCCCAGCTGATTTGATACCCTCAAGTATCTTGAGAACATACTTTACATAACCTTGAATGTAGTCAGAATTAACAGAATTTTTCTTGAAAGAATTATAATAATTTGAATTTATCAAATTTTAGCATTTTAGGATGATTTAATGACAATGATTGTTCTTCAGGAAAGTTTATGTAATATGGCATAAATATAAAATAGAGTAAATAAAAAGAAGAAGAATTAATACCTACAGTCTTAGGTGCTCTCTGTAGTGTGAAACAAAAGCATTAAATCTATAGAAGTCAATACTGGCTTTAGAACAGTGAAAAACAGAGAAGTGTGTTCTGATAGCTTGATAAATTTAATGTTTTCATCATAAATTCCTAAATCTTTAAAATGGCAGTGGTAAAATGTTGTAACTGTTTGAGGATAACTTTGGGGGGCTTTAGGGATGTTTTTTAATCCTTACTGAAATACTGAAGACTAATATTGCTCTCAGATTTAGCTGTTTTTGTATCTATTTCAGAACAGGCTGTTGCAGACAAAGAAGGAGATAGAAAAGTATTCTGTTAATGACAAGCAGGTAAGATCACTGCGAAGAGGGGCTGTTGTGTGCTTTGTTTAAGAGAATCACTGCAACACAGTTTACTAGTCCTGTCTTTAAAACAAAGCTGTTTGACAGAAAACGAGTGAGGACTCAGTATTTGGATTCAGGAATACCAGTCTGTTTACATGAGATGTTCTGAGCTCTTGCTATATTTGATGTTGCCTAGCTAGTGCATTAGCCTGCTTTTCTTAGAAAAAGACGTCTTCAACTGTAGGTGTAAAATGCTTTTTTGGATAGCTGCAATTTACTGTCACTTGATAAGCATTTTATTTTTTCAGATGAAGTGGAAGAACCAAATTTTTTTTTCCCTCAAGTATCTTGGTTTTTGCAATTCATAAATACAGCATTTGCCTTGGGAAAGAAGTTTAGTTGCTTGTTCCCAGCTTTATTTCACTACATCCTACTTTTCTTCCTTTTCCTGGCAAAGTACTGTACCAGATACGCAAGTTAAATTTGTGAAGTTCTGAGACTTCTAAACGTAGAAGCTGCTTTGCTGAATAGATAATGCACTCATGCATAAAGGCAATGGTTTAGAGCTTGCAGAAGTACTAGCTTAGAATATGTAAGCTTGCTGTGTTCAAAACATGCAACCTCGAGGTGAAATGCTAAAATAGTTTTTTCTCAGTACTAATAATGAAGGGGAGAGGAGAAATATTATTGAAATTCTTAATATCCTTGACTTCTTTTCTTGTGTTCCAGACTTTTGTACCTTGATCACAAATAGAAGCAATTTATTTGTCCATGAAAATGGATTTGAATTGATAATTAGATAGTCTGTTGAAAAGAAGCAATGAAAAAAGCTGAATATTTGCAGGCAATAATGTTAGTACTAGCTGATACAAAATTTTCTTAATACCTCCATTTATAAGATAGAATTCTGTCTTTGCTTCCTTATACTTTTGTCAAATGGCTCAAGGAGATTTTTTTTTCTGTGCATGCTGCCTTACTCAGATCAACTTTGTTTGAAAATCTAAGCCATTTGAGGTGAGGAGAAACTGTATTTTGCCCATCAAAAAAAAAAATCCTGATAACCATTTTCTTTTAGCTGCTCTAGCAGTTTCCCAGGCTTAGCATTACAGTTAATCCCTTGTCAAACACTGTGTCAGGATGTTCTTGTTAAAATCTGTCCTAGCTTGATAGATGGAGACGTTTTAAAAGAGTATGACTTGGTGCATGTTCCTAGGAGTTTCAGTGAAAACCTCCAAAAGTACTTTTGAGGTTGAGTAAGCTCCAGTGTGGACTGGGTAGGACTGCTTTTGCAGAAGCAGTTTTGGACTTGCAGCCAGGTGAAGCAGTAGGCAGCAAAGGTGATGGACAGGCTGGCTCTTCCATAGCTGTTGCTGGGTTGTGGACACGGTCTCAGGGAAGCCTGCCTGAGCAAAATGCAAAGAACAGAACTGGAGAAGGCAGAGAGTCTGGGGCAGAGCTGGCACTGGAACAGCAGATCAAAACTGGAGAGTGACAGTAGATGGATAGAGAGAAGCTGTACAAAAGGATTACTGGAAGAGTGTAGAGAAAGGTGATGTCTGGTATGGATAGCGTACACAGACTGTTACCTTTACTAGATCACAGAATCATAGAATGGGTTCCATTGGAAGGGACCTTAAAGATCATTTTGTTCCAACCCCCCTGCTGTGGGCAGGGACACTTTCCATTGGACCAGGTTGCTCAGAGCCCCATCCAACCTGCTCTTAAACACTTTCAGGGATGGGGCATCCACAGCTTCTCTGGAAAACCTGTTTCAGTGCCTCACAGTAAANCCTCACAGTAAATAATTTCTTCCTAATACCTTATATAAACCTACTCTCATTGTAAAGCCATTTCCCCTTGTCTTATCATTACATGCCCCTCTTCAGCTTTCTTGTAGGCCCCCTTTAGATACCTAAAGGCAGCTGTAAGGTTTGCCTGGAGCCTTTTCTGTGCCGCACACCCCCAACTCTCTCAGTCAGTCTCTCAGTCAGTCATAAGAGAGGTACTCCATCCCTCTGGCCATCTTTGTGGCCTTATCTGGACTGACTCCAACAGGTCTATGTCCTTCCTGTGCTGAGGATCCCAGAGTCAGATGCAGCACTCCAGGTGGAGTCTCACCAGAGAGGAGCAGAGGGGCAGAATCCCCTCCCTTGACCTGCTGGCTGCTCTTGTTGAGATGCAGCCCAGGATTGGATTGGCTTTCTGGGCTGTGAGTGCACACTGCTGGGTCATGTCCAGCCTCTCATCCACCAGCACCCCCAATTCCTCATTCTCAGGGCTGCTCTCAGTCATTTCATCCCCCAGCCTGCATCAGTACCGGGGGTTGCCCCAATCCGGGTGCAGCACTTTGTACCTGGCCTTGTTGAACCTCATGAGGCTCCCATGGGCCCACTTCTCAAGCTTGTCCCGATCCCTCTGGATGACATCCTGTCCCTCAGGTGTGTCAGTCGCACCACCAAGCTTGGTGTCATCTGCAGACTTGCTGCAGATCCCTTTGTCTGTGTCATTGAAGACATTGAATGACCCCATGTCAAGCTAAGAGGCAAAGATCCTCAGGAAAGATTACTTTTTTCCTGGGCATGTGTTGGCACCGGTCGGTTCTTGGATATATACTCGAAACCAAGTTGCATTGACAACCAGGGTCTGGCATATATGTACATTTTAATGTTCAACGTTTGCATGTGATTTAGAGTGGTAAATGGTGCAGCCTTTATGGATATAGGTGTGCAGTGAAAGTAAAAGCCTTGCCCTTAGAGATTTTTCTTCAGTCTTTTTTAAATCCTTTTTTTAATATAGAATATACCCAATTACTTCACTGGAAGTTGAACTGATCTTTTATTGGGAAGGCTTTATTAATGATCCAACATCACACAGTATTTAGAACAATGTAAGGAGTGGGGCTGGGCATATAGAACTACTTCTGGTAGCATATTCTGTGTCCTAGATGTGGATCTATAGCTCATGCTTTGGAATTAATGTAATTGTATATCATACCAGAAAGAATGTATGACAATAGAAGCAAAGAGGTGAACTGTATAATGTGATAACAGTCAATAAAAGCTATGGTAGTTCCCAAGTGTGTTGTTCACAGGATAACTAATCTATGCTATCTGTTATATTAACAAATTGCTCCAATTTTGATACGGAATTGTGATTTATTTAATCTCCTCATTGATCTTTCAAAGACATCCAGATAATAATTCAGTGTCATTTTCATTCCACTGCTGTCTTGTTCTTAAACTTATGGAAAAGATAAATGTTTCCAAAATGTAATACATGCCTCAGGGGAAGATGCATACATTCCTGCCAATAACTTGTGCCACAAGTTTACTCTGATGTCCAGCTACTCACAGTGCTGGGAGGCAGGAATAGCCAACCTGCTGTACAGGAATGGCAGGCAGATTCTGTTTATGCAGCAAAGAAGTGTCGCGGTCTGACCAGGGGCAGGACTGACAAATCACTGGCTGCCAAAGCAGTTAGTTACACTGTGGTAAGCTTTTTTTGGGTGTGTGTGTGCCCACGTGCTCCATGACAAGTGGCTTTGAGGATACTTGTTACAAACTACTGATTCCTTTATTTTACCTGCGAGTTGAAATTAAGTGACAAATATAACAGAAAGGATAGAACTTGTAGCAAGAATACGGGAATCCCTCCCGTTATTGCTAGGGAGGTTGCTTTTCTTTTCAAGAGGAGCCCCAAAGCTCTGTTGATGGCTTAGCAGAGAGGGCAGCTTATTTGTCAGTACCTGGCATTTGCAGCAGTCTTACAGTTTGGAAGTGGTAACCCAAAGAAGCAGTGCTTTCTTTTGGCCAGAAGTGGATTTGAAGGTGCTTTAAAACATAGATTCTGAGACCATCTTGCTGAAAGTAGTCAGTAACTTTCAAGGAAAACAGGGCCTAACTCTCAGCTGGAAGAAAACCATACCACTGTCATCTGTTTACTGTCATCCTGCCTGCCTACTCTTCCCTTCTGCTTCCTCCCTGGTTATTTTAATTCTTCTATATCTTTCAAAGTAAACCTTTTAATGTCTGATTTCCAGACAAGAAGTAAAAATGTACACCTTCCTTCACTTCTTTTAGATATATATGACACTGCAATGAGTCAGTTTCTCATAGAATTTTTATTTTAGCTTTGTCCTTGAGGTGTCCCAATTAAGCATTATGCAACTAGGTTTACTACTATTCTTAAAAAAAAAAAGATGAAATAAGGAAGTAGCATGCATTGCAAGTACTAAAGTTAGCGGTTTTTAACACTTGCTTTCTAAATTTTGGAACAGATTTTTTTTGCAGTGCTAGTGCTGCAGTTTCAGGGTAACACTGCAATCCTACCTGAGGTGAAAAAAATTTTTGTTTTAAAGATGAGCCTAAGCCACACAAATGGTTTGACTTGTGTTTAGCTGATGAAAGTTAAATATATCATTGTGGAATTTTAACTGCCTTAGTTAAATTAGCTTTTACTAAACTTCATGTAAATAACTTGGTCAATAGTGTGTCTTGGTACAGTAAATTAGAAATGATACTTTGGACATGAGTAGCTGCTTTGAAGATCATGAAGAGCTTATTTGTTCTTAATGTAATCTTTATTATAATAAAACCTGACTGTGAGGAGGAGGAGCTTGGAGGGAGCAGGGTTGCTTTGTCCAGTGTGGAAGACATGCAGACTGTCCTGTCAAAAAGACTTCTTTTGTGGAAAAGATACGACATTGTGCTTGTTTCATTTTGACAGCTTGGAGTCAACAGTTACTGGACTTAGTATGTTGTGAAAACGTGCTTTCGCTTTTCTTTTCTAGGTTGTACTTTGTATTTCTGTTGATGTGTCTAAAGACTACGAACAGGTGGAGAATGTTCTAAAACAGGTGAGGAAATAACTGATTCACGTATGTATCTCGAGAAGCTTATTTGTGTGTGTTGTATTTCTGTTGGAAACAGTTTCTTATATGGTACGGTGATAGAGAAAGGTTTATTCCTGATAGAGAGTATCTTAACTTCTGTCCCCTCTTCCAGGCTCAGGAGAAGCTGGGGCCAGTTGATATGCTTGTAAACTGTGCAGGAACATCAGTTACCGGAAAATTTGAGGATATTGAAGTGAATTCTTTTGAAGTGAGTGAGCATACTTTTTTATTTCATCATATGATGATTTCTTATTTAACCATTCTAACAATTAGATTGCATTCCTGTGTCTTTGCAGACCTGAGTAGTGATGCACTTGACTTGTGCTAGCTGTCAGAATATCTTTAGATTTGCAAGGGTTGCCTCTAATTTCTCACCTAATGATTTCACATAGTTTCATTTTTTTCTGTTGAAGGTTTTTTAAAAATATTTTTACCTGTTTAAGAAAAATTCAGCTGTTATCAGTGTTCAGTTTGGAGGTGCACAAATTGTTTCAGCTTGAGAAGTTGCTGCTCTGAGGAAAATACAGAAAGCAACCGTGAAACACCTGTATTTTGGTTACTTTATGCCCACAGCCCTCAAACCTCCATTCATCTACAGATAATGTTGAATCATCTGAAAATACTAAATGGGCATAACTTTATGATAAATTTGAATAATCCATTTTATTGCTTGTATTGGCTATCAATTCTGGTTTAGGTCTTCTAGAGAGTGAAATTAAAGACTTCCCCTTATGCTGGCAAAGAATAAAATCTCCAAAATGCATAAATACATAGCATTTTTCCTGTTTCCTGTTTTAGAAAGCTCTTTAAACTTTCAGCATGTTTTCATGCATCATACATAAATGGATTGCTTCCTGGACACTGTTCAGCTTAGATTTTCCCTCAAATACTCTTCTTTTTTCCTTTAAGGTCATATGGTTCACAATATTATCAGTATCCTGGATGCTGTTAAGACTTATGGGATTTCTTCTGGCTTGAACTGAGATTTTTAGCTATAAAACAGTTTATGAAGCTGTAGAATGGAAAACAGTTGTTTCTTTTGCCAGCTGATAGAACTACAGATCTGGTGAACTTGCTTGTTAAAGCAGGCTGAAATAGGGGTTTTTTGATAAATAAGGCCAAAGGGCTGAAGGATTCTGTGTCTGTGGCTCAAATACCTTGTTAATATCATTTGTACAGAGATTAATGGCAGTCAATTATCTGGGTAGTGTTTACCCGAGCCGAGCAGTAATCGCTACCATGAAGGAACGAAGAATGGGAAGGATTGTATTTGTATCATCTCAGGCTGGGCAATTAGGCCTGTTTGGTTACACAGCTTATTCTCCAACAAAATTTGCTCTTCGAGGGTTGGCTGAAGCCCTGCAAATGGAGGTACGTGTGCAATCATTTTAAGTAATTTTGATTGTTTACAATTTTATTTTAACTGTCAACATAGGATGTTTTCATTTAAATAGGTTTGGTTTTTTGTATTGTGCAGCACTGCTAATACCTGTGTGCTATTGGCCCTTTTTTGGCAGCAGTACAATACTATTGCTCTTCATGGGGTTGCAGAAAGTAACCTGATTTCAATTGCATAACAGGGAATAGCTTGAATCTGTTTCTAGAACTGTGACCACATGTGGAGACTTTTTTTTAATCTTTTATTTAGATTATGCTTTTATTTAGATAAGGCTCACCCTTCCATATTTTGCAACGTATGAGCTTTTTATACTCCAGTGGGCTAAGCTTATGGTTGTTTTAAGACCAAAACCAAACACCATTTTCATTATTCAATGGAACAAGGTAAGTACATTATAGTAAGACAGATAAAACTGACTTTAAAATTACTTTCATTATTATTCTGTTAGGAATGGAACAAGGTAAGTACATTATAGTAAGACAGATAAAACTGACTTTAAAATTACTTTCATTATTATTCTGTTAGGAATGGAACAAGGTAAGTACATTATAGTAAGACAGATAAAACTGACTTTAAAATTACTTTCATTATTATTCTGTTAGGAATGTATATTTAAGGTATTAAGCATTCATATATCAACTATGCTAGACCTTTGCATAGTTGCTGTTGTATGCCTTGATCAGGATAAGAATATGGGGTAAAACTGCCCCTAATCACTTCTGGTCTGCCAAATAAAATAGTGTGAATGCAGGGTCTTCAGACTGGTGACAGATACTTTTGTGAGGAATTAATTATTCATTCAGGTTATGGGCCTGTGATGTGGTACTTCAGTAAGTGTATTCAATATAGAATGTTTCATAATATAAATAAAAATGCTCAGTGTTTTACAACACTTTGCTTTATAGCAGCCCTCCAAATATTTTCATTAAAAGCTTTTTCTCTTTGCATTGGAGTACATACTTGCATTGTAGCAGTTTCTGAATAGTAGTGCACTAAGTGATGTAATTCTATGGCACGTACATATAATGTACGACCTTCCATTTTTCCTCACATTTTCTACTTATTTTTTGTCTCCTTAGACTTTGACCTCTTGCAAGTTTATACCATGAGTTGAAAAGCCTTGTGACTTGAGTATACCTCTTAAAGATAACAGATTTGAATTTTACATTTTTGTTGGGTTTTTTTCCTCTGTGAAAGCCTTTTTGGCCTTGTGTTTGTAAATGTTGAGTACTGGTGTTCGGCAATGGTTTAGTCTTCTTTTAGAAATGGAAACTGATAAAATTATAGACCTAAACTACTTTTGTATTCTTCCTAAGTGTCTTGAAAACCATTTAGACTCATCAAATAATTTGCAAAATTTGTAGAGACTTTTACTAGAAAAAACACCACAGCCACCTTTTTAAAATCCTTGCGGTTTTGTTTCTCAGTTCACAAAGCTGCAAGCCTTTAAGTGCTGAATACCTAACACTAGAAGAAATCTGAATTCATGCTTGCTGAATTTCTTCATTACAAGAGAAATTAATGAAATGATAAGGGATATGTAAAGGCTGTCAGTATTAAGATAACATTTACTGCTTTGTAAAACACAGGTGAAACCTTACAATGTCTACGTAACGGTGGCCTATCCTCCAGATACTGACACACCTGGCTTTGCAGAAGAAAGTAAAACAAAGGTAAATTGCCCTTCAGTTTTTGAAATTAGTATTTTTGAAGCATATTAAGATTTTTTAAAGTACTCTTAAACACTTCAATTTTATCATTTTTTAGCTACTCAGAGTTATATAGCTTGTAGGATAATTTTGTGTAGTTTATTATTCTGGCTCTACATGGAAGAAATACCTTAAATATCTGAAACATTGCAGAGTATTCTTCCATACAATCAGAATATTGGTGTGGAATGGTAAACTGTAAAATCACTATTTGTTTTGATATTGAAGTGTAATGAACCAAAAGTAATATTCCTGTTTTGCATCTTTGATGATGTGCAGTTGCTGTGATAGATGTGACAGATCAAAATAAACCTGAGTTCCTTCAGTGGAGTCTGCAACCTCATCATGTTGTATGAACACATGTAAGGATACAATTCAATAAAGGCTGTTCTCTAGTATTAAAGTAGAAAGGAAACTCTCTTGCGCTGTGTTTGTAGTGGAAATTACAGTATCACTTTTCAGAAGGATGTGTCAGCAGCAGGCCTTTTTCATTTGGATTACCTTAAAAGTGAAAGTTTTGACCTTTAGTCACCTCTTACCATTTGCCATGTCCATACATGCGAAGTATAATTCTAAAAACCACATTCTGAACCCCCTGTTCAGACTACAGCTTCAGGTAACCAGAAAAAAAAATGTATCTTATTTTTTATTCGCATAGTGTGAACTAGAAATCTGATATCTAAGGATATCATCTTTTCAACATGCACCATCATGTATAATTGGAAATTGAGTTTACATCCCATTTTGTCTTTCACCCTTTGAATAGGAATCAGTAGGGATTGTATAACACAATTCTTACTTCATCATTTCTTGATACAGATATTCTGTATTAAATGTATACTCCCACACATCCACATAAAGTGCCAGAATTAGACATCTGCAGATACTTGTATAGCTTGCATATTCTTTAGGATTTTTTTCTTCATAATAGCCTATTTCAGGGAAATACAGACACCAGCAGAATGCACTGTTCATCTAAGATTTCTCTTCAAAAGAGATTCAGAGAGATCTATCTTATTTGCCAAAAAAAGTCTTGCCTTTTAAGGAGAGAATTATACTTTGTTTTAGCCTACATAAACTCTGTGGATGACTTGCTCCTAGCATGATAGTGTACCTAAAATCTCTGCAATATTGCATTGCTCTGACATTTCCGATGTTCATTTATTGTTGCATTTATTTACTACTGCTGCATTTACTACTTAGAACATATGTCTCTGTAGCTTGCATCTTCTTAGGACGAGCCTGTTTTTCTCTGTAATCATTGAATATAGTAAATAATCATTGAATATAGTAAAAGAACACATTGGGAGCTAGGATAATGCTTTCCTGTGTTTAATCAGGATGCTTTTTTTAGCTTTTTCTTTTTTTTCTGAGGTAGCTCCTCCACAAGTGACAGCCGTGCTTTGGCCAGCTGATTAGCCAGATCAAGTATTTAATGGCTGATTTCTGCCTGTCCTATTCTCAACATGTCATTAACTTTAGCTATTGCTCCTGAACAGCTGCTATTTTTTTCCCAGATTTAGAGTATTTGAATTACTGTTGAAATCCCTGTATCTCATTCAGGTTTGTCTGATACTAGCCAGTAAGCTCAAAAGTAAATAGGGGCTGTGAAATGGAGATCTGATGGCATAAGCCATATCACTGTAGGAAAGCATGTGAAAAGTGTTTGTCTGTGATTTCTGCTGACAAAGACACTGATATTCCCCTGGTCCCCATTAAAATACTCATACTACAAAAAAAAAGTTCAGTGAGCGTGCTTGTTGAAATCAGAACTCTCAATTCTACAGATATTTGGAATTGGCAGCTAATAGTCTACCTTCCCCTCAGGAGGGCATTTTCGTCCTTTTATTGTCTCAAACAGGGACAGCTTCTTTCTGTGAAATTTAATTACTGTAGGACTTTGAATTGATAATGAGAAACCTGTAGTTGCTCAACTTTTCCCTAGAAGTGCTTTTTTAAAAGTAAGAATCTCAGAATTAAACTAGTTCCGGTATTAGAATAGGCCCCAAAAAAAAAGCAAGCTGTTTTATAGGATCTTAAAATATTTCAGGCCTATCTTTCACTTCATTTCTGGCAAAAAATGTAAATGAAGTAGTATAGGTATTGAGAAGTAGTTTAAGCATTTTGATAGCTTCTACTGAAAATAAAATTCTTGGAGGGAAAACTTCACTTTTACATAGTAGTAATAAGCAATATAGAAAAGAAGTAGTATTCAAGGAAAAGTTGTCATTTCCCTTTGTAAAATTCGGCTATTATTTATGAACATGCTTATACCTTTAGGTGGATGTTTTAGGTGACCCTGTGATACCACTTGCTAGCAATGATGTCATCCATGACAAAAGACCCAAACCCAAACTCTGACATCCATATTTTTTTCTCCTGTGTGTTGTGAGTCAAACTTATATTGGTGTTTTTCTGTTAAAGCCTTTAGAGACGAAACTGATTTCTGAAACCTCATCTGTTTGCCAAGCAGAACAGGTCGCCAGAGTTATAGTCAAAGATGCCATAGTAAGTAAATTATGTTTTTAGAGCATGTTCTGTGTTCAAGAGACTAGGATCGCATGTCATGCTTGCCTGAGACTGTAAGATAATGCCAAGCTAAATGCAAAATCAATTTATACAAAACAGTTCTCTTTGATTAGTTTGAACAAGAACTATTTTCTTTATTCTTTTTTTCACCACAAATGATTTTATACAATCTCTCAGAAGTAAAAGCTATTTGAAGTTGTACATAGAATAAAATGATGCATCAGTATGATGCAATGTCTCAAAGATGGATTATGACTGACTTGAAAGCATTGAACTCTATTGACTTTTAATGTATCAAATACCATTTGTCTAACCTCAAAAGCTTGTTGTACTATCTTATTTTTCTTGAAGATGAGTTCATTTAAAAATAATTTTACAATAAAGGAAGGCAATTGACCTTTTTTGGCTTTTAATAGCTGAAGTATGTGATTTATGAGTGATTAAAATATATAAAATGCTGTTCTTAGTCATTAAAGGTGTATTGCCTTTCTGAGTTTTTTTTTTTTTCCAATGTTTTGTGCTAGGGAATGCTTGCATGCCTAATAGAGCACCTCAGAATAGAAACAAACATGAAATCTTGTGATCATAAAGCACACCAATTGAATCCTAAAGTCTGTAATTACTGTGCCATTCTAAATACTCTTGATCTTCAACATGATTTGCATCTACAGCAGGTGTTCAGTAGTGAAGTTTTTACAATATTTTCACAAATACAGCACATAAACACAAAATTATGTCTGATTTTGTTTTAAAAGCAGATACTTCCTCAACACAGTATTCTCCTTTGGTGATTAAAGAAAACTAATCTCCTGTCTCACCTTGAGCATCTGGTATTTCTCTACCATACTTTCTAGGACTTGGGATCATATATTAGTTCGGACATGGTCTTTATGCACTCTAGCCATCAGCTGAGAGACTGAAACAGAAACTAGAAGGTACCTGTGTACTCACAGGCCTCTCAGGCGTGTGTTGGGAAATAACCAGATCTAATAACTTCTACTGCTTTGCATTGATTCACCCCTAACCCTAATTCAGAAACACCACCTTTTACTTTCACTTCCACATTCCATAGATTTAGTCCCATGATGTTTCAGAAAGTGTTTTCCAGCATAAAGTCGAATGGAAACAAGTGAGAGAAGCCTGGGAGTAAGAGCTATAGAACTGCAATTTTACTGTTGAGTAGTTAAAGTTGTTTGGCTGTTTGGGTTTTTTCCTGGTGTCTGTCCCCTCTTTTCTGCCAGCTGAATTGCTTAGCAGGCTGTGTCTTGCAGTTAAAAATCCTTGATGTGGATGAAGGAGGAACTGTTACCTAGCATTTGAAATACACCCCCTTGCCAAATCTCATGTGATAAGCCAGCTAATTTTAACAAAAGGCAAGCTGTATTTTGTCATATAATTATAGTAGTGATTGGTGATCTGACAGAGTTAGGGTATCATACTGTTTCTGAAATATGCTTGCACTGTGAAGAACATCATGCATTTTCTCTACCAGTAAGCATGCCTCAAGAAGAAATTTACAGCCTTTATATCTTATAAAAATCTGCAGTAATTTAGCACACCTCTCTCTAAAGAGAGGTGAGCTTCCTTTTCCATTTTTAACAGAATACCTTTTGGAATGTTGCTGTATAGCCTAAAATATGTTTTAATCTTTTGATTCTTAATTGTGGTAATATTTTTTTACGTAAAAATATTTGTTGTTAGTGATCTCAGTCATCTGTGTCCATCAAGAGTGGCTGTTGAAATAAGAGACATCATGATTTGCCACAACTGAGTATATTCGTTTTTGTTTTCTTAATCCTTCCATCCAGCAAGGGAACTTCAACAGCTCAGTTGGATCAGATGGTTACATGCTGTCAATATTGACAAGTGGAATGTCACCAGTCACTTCCCTTACTGAAGGTCTTCAGCAGGTAAGATCTGGGAAGGCCCTGTTGTCACAATTTCTGACAGTTTAAAACACTTCTGAAATGTAGAACATTATTTTGATTATTTTTTCTTCAAATGGCTGTTAATACTGTGGTGACTTGCGTTTAGGAAACTGCAGTGGTATTTTCAAGCTGAAGCAGCACGTTGGCGAGTGAGCTAAGAGTGCTCCCTCCTTCTCAGTCCTGACCTGTA
The DNA here is from genome assembly GCA_013400975.1 of Atrichornis clamosus. Taxonomy (NCBI): domain Eukaryota; kingdom Metazoa; phylum Chordata; class Aves; order Passeriformes; family Menuridae; genus Atrichornis; species Atrichornis clamosus. Next base: position 21,324 of record WBMZ01000834.1, read on the forward strand.
CGTAGTTAGCTTGGTTTTGATAAATTTGTTTCCTGAAGATGATATGACATGCTTGCCTAGAACTTTTTTTTTTAAATTTCATGACTAAATAATATGCTGCAATTCCAGATCCTAAGTGAATTGAAAGATGTTTCTCTCTGTTTCCAGGTTGTTTGCATGGGCATTTTTCGCATCATTGGCCTATTTTACCTAGGAAGTTTTGACAGCATAGTTCGTCGCTGCATGATGCAAAGGGAAAAATCTGAAAGTGCAGATAAAACTGAGTAATCCTTACTTTGAGTGGAAAGAAGAATGTCAAGCAGTCCTGGACAGCTTGCTGCTTAAGTGGGACTCAGTTTTGCTCCTGAAGGATTTAGACTGGAAGTACTTGCATGTGTGACAGAGGAGTCCCCTCAAAAGCTATGAAAGGAAAAACAAAAGTACAACTCCAGAAAATGCCAAACTATGCAAAAGTGTGAATGAGGATTAGATATAATTTTTTTTTGATGATTTGAGTTGGAGAGAATTTGGAGAGCTTGTCAGTGATCTGCAGAGTAGAATTTGAGAATGGACTATGTGCGGTAATTCTGGACAAATACTTAAGTTTTCTCACTTTGGTGCTTAAGGACAAAATAAGTACCATGACCATGACAGACTGGGCTGAAGTAGATTGAAGTCCCCTGAACAAGTCAGTACCTTTTGCTAACGTTTTGGGACATTTTTAATTTAGAATGTTAACTTTTCCTTTGGCCAATCCACAGATCCTTCTGTCAATGACAGCTTTCCTTATTCTGTCCAACATACAGCTGTGGAAACCTTAAGATGGCAAATACATTTGTATGATCCAAGCTTTCTCAGTGTGGGAGTAATTAAAAAGTATGGTTTAATATATGCATACTTTCTAAAGGGGAATGAAGAACCCGTTCCCACCGAGAAATGCTAGGAGATGTGATCGGGTCTGTAGCTCTTCTGGCCTTTGAAGTATGTTGTGAACAAAAAAAAAAAAAATCAAACCAGTATCAAGTGTGTCAATTATGACTCAGCATTTTAAGCCATTGAAACAATGTACAATTTTTCAGATACTTAATCTGCCAGTTTTTGCTCTGGAAAGTGGCTTAATGCTACTGTTATGCACATTAATTTCAAAGCTGCAAATGATGAGCCAAACGAGAAGTTGATGATAGAATCAATTGTAATTAAAACGTCAGGCTCTTCCAGTAGCAGGAATGTAGCTTTTTAGGGCAGAGGGGTCACGAACGGGGAGAGGTGTGTGTCAGAATGGCCTTCCACATCATTTTATCACTACACGGAAAAGCTTTCACATGAGAAATTACATAAAATACTCTCCTTATATGACCCACTTCTAATTTGTTTCATTTACATTATATGAAACAAGGCTGCTCAATAACTGCTTCAGAATACACAGAACCCAGTGGTTGTTTCTAATAAATCTCATTTAACACTGAAAAAGCTTGATGCATAACAATGATGTTTTAAGGGTGCACTATATATACTGTTTATTTAATGGACCACTATAGTAAGTGCCTTGTGAGCTGCTTTTTTTTTTCAAAAGCTGCATATTTTGTATTTGTTAGCACTGCTGTGTTTTCAATGTCATATTTCCATTTTCATTCAGTACTCTGAATCTAAAATTATGTGTAAAACGGGGCACTTTCACTTCTTGTAAGTCATATATAACAACCAAAATAGGCAAAAATGATTGCTTTTGTTAAGAGATTCTCTATCCAAGAAGAGATATTCAATTAAACTGAGATGAAAAATAATAGATTGTGAACTGGAAAACCTTAGAATGTAATTTATTGAGGCTATTTATTTTTCCTCCCTGAATTAGGCTGATCACTTTTCAGATTTTCTTCACATAGACTAAACTTGCTTTAATACCTGGTTACGAACATATTTTTTTGAGAGGGTCACATTTGCACTCTCATTTTAAGTGGTGAAAACTCATTAGATTGAAAATGTTGAGGCACTGTTGAATTCTTCACAAAGCCTCTGTTTTAGGTCCTGCCTCCGGATTTTGTTTAGATACGTGAAGTTGTGCATGCCTATAGTATAATACAAATTTTGAGAATATAGTGTATTTCTGCATTTTTAAACAGCTTGGCTTCAGTGCAAAGAAATCAAGTGTGCATATGTATTTCCTGTGCTGCATAATGTGAATGACATAAAGGAGCATTTATCATACATCCATTGTCAACATTGCTGTGTTTCTTAAAGCAGCATAACAATGCTATTCATAGAATCATAGACTGGTCTGGGTTGGAAGGGACCTTACAGATCGTCTTGTTCCAACCCCCTGCCATGGGCAGAACACCTTCCACTAGACCAGGGTGCTCAAAGCTCCATCCAGCCTGGCCTTGAACACTTCTTCAGACCCTGTGATCTGTGTTATTCTTGTTTTGATGCAAATCTAATACTCTTTTGACCACCTGCAAAAGATACCAAAACGGGTGAATTGGTTGTGTTGTAGTTTGAAAGAAGTGCTGATGTAAATGACTTGACGTCAGCGCAAACTTGAAGGTCAGGACTTAAAACCAGTAAGCCTTTTTATACTTGAATTTTTGGCTCTTCAGTGTGGAATGTTAAAGGGTTTGCATTTAAGAAACATAATGCAGAAGGTCAGAGCGCACACAACACTATGGCAGCTGGGCCTCTAAAGCTTTCAGGTTGGACATCTTAGATCACCACTCACTACTTCTTGACTGAAGAGTCCTCCCGATAATGACTGATAGAATTCAGTGCAAGTGTCTGTGAAGGATAAGACTACCAGGTGAAAGTTATGGCCCTGATCTACAGTCTTCAGTTCACACCTAGTTTTGCATAGTGTAAGTGTTTATATTGACAGTGAAACTGTAGGTTGAACCTCTCAGCAATTGTGGAAATTGGAACAAGGCATGTATTTTGAAGTAAGAATAATCTTTTTCAATGTTCTACTTTCTGCTGTTGCAAGTTAATGATGTTAATTTTAACTGACAGACTTCTCAACTGTTTTACTGTCAAAACAAGGTAAATTGTTGCCTACAGCAACCTTTGTTGTAAATTTTGTTTTCTTATGCACATTCTCTATCTCCCAATGTACTCATTTTAAGGTCCAATATAAAGTGAAGGAGATGCCTTGTAATCTTGTGGAAAAATGTTTAGCAGTTGAAAAACTCTTGCCAGTTTAAATGTTACAAAACCTCTGCATCAAAGTGTTTTAGCAGTGTATTAGATCTGTGAAGATCTTCAAATAGGCTTTATTACTTTTTGTCAAATTGTCAATAATTTAATCACTTGTGCCATATCAGTTGGTGTCTTGTCTCTTGTTTTCTTGGTCAGTCTTTAAGATCCAATTCAGGCTTTGATAGTCCTTTCCATTCCATGTAGTTTCTAATGACTGTCTGCTTTATATACAGATTTATTGTAACTTATAGTTTATCTCACCAAGGTGTTCATGTGCAATTTAAATAGATTTAATATTTTACTAAGGAAAAAATATATAGGTGAATAAACTTTATTTGCTGTGAAAAACTCTAGACACTTTTAAATGGTAAAGATATATAGCGTTATTTGTAAAAAGAAACTTTGTGCTTATTGCGTCATCATTTTTTGTGCCAGAACTGTAAAATAGTTTTCATATTTTATATTTCTCAAAATAAATGGAGAATCAACAAAGCCTGTAGCTTTAAAGTTCTTTGAGAGGATGAAGAGCAATGGATACATTCATTTGTAGGGCTTGGTGTGGTGGGGTTTTTTGGTTTTGTTTTGTTGTTTGGGTTTTTTTTTTCATCTGAGATGAGCTCAGCAGGATTCTCTTAATTTTGTAGGACAGCAGAGGGGGCAATATATCCCTCCATTGTAGCAGCTTAGGGCAGAGGTTAAAAAGGATGTAAAAAAAATTGACTTTGTCAGCAGACCTAGTATCCTCAAACTATAATGAAAGTGAGATTAAACTGACAAAACCTGGCTTTATTGCTGGAGGTACTGCCGGAATTTAACTATTGCTTGTGCTCTCTGGAAGTACTTGTGAATCCTGAGGAGCCAAACAATGCCCATTCCTCCAAGTGGAAAACAATAGAATAGTTAGGGCAGATGTCTTTCAGTACCAGCACTGAGCATGCAGCTGTAGAGAGAATCTCTCTTTTATGTTGGAGCTCTGTAGTAGGAAGTCTCGAGTGCGTAGCTTTCCCCAACATAATAGTAAGGGAGAAACAGTGCCAAGATAGTTATTCTCAAAGTAAATTCAATCTTTTAAAAAGACATTTGTATTAAATTATCAGAGAACCAACATCAAAGATGGATTGAGGAAAGCACATGCTATCTAAAATGTGCTGCTGATGTTAATCTTCTAATTCTCCAACATTCTCAGTTTTTAAATGGGAGAAGGCCATGTTGCAACTGGAGCTCCTGATTTTTACACTTCAGTAAAAGTAGCAGGCCAAAGTAGATTTTTTTTTCCTCAATCCTTTTCATAATCTTATTTCACTTGCAAGGCTAAATTATCTGGTAGATCCATTTAATTGTGTTTTTTCCCTGCCTAGCCAGTACCAGGCATGCTGAAGTGTAGGTAAGTGTGCGATTGTCTGTCAAAGCTGGTAGTAAAATCCTCATGAAGTCATTTCCTTTCATCTGTCACTGGGGGGAGACTTTAAATGAGGTGTCTGTCTTGCCATCCCTCTCATCCTCTTACTACTTTCAACCTAAGTTGCTCTAAATCGGTGAGAAAGTCGACCGTGTTAGTCTTCCGTTGGTGATGGTCTGCGGTGGGGGGGAAGTAGTGCTGGTGAGCTTTTGGATGAAACTCACAATGAAGGAAGTGGAAAGTGCAAATAACTTTTTTTTTTTTTAACCCAAAAGATGCATATCTCATTTTTTTGAGAGGGGGGCAGTATCTAATTTGATGTGGGGGATGCATTTCATAGAGTTAGTGGGGAAGGTTTGCTGTTTGGGGAAACTGAATATAATGCTAACTCTCTTCTGCAGTAGAATACCACCAATCCAGTCTGAAATATAATTTTTTTAAGTTGAAAACAAGTTTGTTTTCAGCTTGGAGGGGAATCCCCATGTTAATTTTAAACCTTTCTAGTTCAAACTCTGAAGTTGGTTCTCTAGTAGTACTGCTAGAACAATGTAAATAAATACAAGGGGTGAAAGCGAAACATACATGACTTAAACAGTCATGCTACCAAGCACTAAGAATCAATTCCCTTGACCTAAATAAGGTGTTAAATCTGTAAAGATACCAACTGTAAATAATGTATATAAAACTAAGTCTAAACCCATGATGCCGGTAACTTGCAACTGAGGGGAGTAACCTTTTCAAAGCTAACAGGTGCTTCAAAGTAAGTGCTTAAAATGAAGTGTGTTGGTCTTCATTTCAAAGCACTTACTCAAAAAAACGTGTTTTCCCCCTTTTTACTTTGAGAGATTTTAACAGGTGTAAATAAAACTTTATGAGTCAGAGATGGATGTTCCTGTATGTCCAGCAGACGGGTTTCGTTTCCTATCCCTCCATGCGGAAGCTGCCTGCTTTGCTTTTCTTCAGTTTCAGCTGGGAAGTTGGTCTCCAATCCTTTTCAACACAGCAGAAAGAAGGGCATGGGTGGCATTGCCTCAATCACAAGCACAAGTTGGTGTCTTGCGAAAGGGGGTGAGACAGCTCAGCTCTTGTAAAGACGAGACCCTGTTGCCACATAGTGAAGTAGAGATGTCAGAAAAAGATATCCACAGCTGGATGCAGCTGTTTTGCCTCCTTCCAATCCAAAACTTGGGGCCTATGGATCCTGACAAGAAGTAAAGATGGTTGAGGGATGAGCACAGTAAAAGGCATCTGAAAGCCAGGAGCTGTTGGCTATGTTGGACCCTAAGGATATTATCCAAGTATCTCATCCAGCTGCCTTTCCTGATGAGCACAATTAAACCCCGTGAAATAAACCATAATTGCAGGTTGGGCGTGCTTTAAGTGTTTTATAGTAGCATTATCTGCTCTGTAAGTGCTTCGAGCCAAAAAGGATCCACTCCACACCTGTAGCATTTGCAACACCAGCAGGATGAAAGGCAATCTTCCATTTTAGCAATGCACTCTGAAGAAGTGAGGAAGTTTGTTCAGGTTAACTTGCCACCATCCTGGTTAAAAATGAGGAAGATATGCATCCAGGCTTCCTGGGTACTACCTTTCCCTACCTATACTTTTTACATGCAGAAAACTTTTTAAAAGCATTCCATAGGACAGATGCTAGCTGCTCCCTAGGCAGCAATGTTGGGTCACACATTGAGCAAACCAGATGAAACAGTCTGAGCAATAAATGGTGGCATGCACCTGATAGCAGAGAATTATATGCATGCACGCAAGTCTCTACAAGAATATTGCTTTCAAGGCATTTCATCCAGCTTGGCAGAGATACCATAGATCCGTGGGTAGTGTGGTCTCACGGACAGAAACAAACATGAAAGGTTGTGGTTGGTGGTTAGTTTTAGTCAGGCTGACTTAGAAAGCTCTTGCAGGAACAAAGGCATGCAGAGTAAATGAATGCTGGCATGGGAAGGAATTCCAGCACTGAATGCCTGGAACAGAGGGAAGTACAGCCATGGTGGGTGGCACAGACAAATGCCTTACTGGACAGGGCACCAAAAAGCATTTTCAGAGCCATTGGCTGTGTGAGGAGCGGCTTGCTGATTTGCATTTGTGCAAATTCCCCACCTGTGGGCGCAGTCTTAGTGGAGTGTTTCAATAAAACCAGTATTTAAGCTGTCTACAACATCATAAGGCAATGGACCTCTTTAGTTGTCATAATTGTACTTACCTATATTGCTCTAAATGCATCTTTCAAGTTACTCAAATTTCATTTACTGTTGTTTGGTTTTTGGTTGTTGGTGATGGTGGTTTTGATTTTTTTTCTACAATAGAAAATCTCTGCAGATTATCAGAAAAAGATGTGGCAATGTCCTTGCTCACTGTGGGTGCAAACATACACCCTGTTTGTCTCATGCCTGCTCAGGCAGGGCTTTAAACAATCATTTGCTTCTCTCCGACTTGCCTGCGCATGAGCCAAGGAAATAAAAGGGTGGGCAGGTCACCAGGAACCAGGATTGCTGCTGAAAGCCTGTTGATGTTAACACAAAGGTACAGGGAAAAGGTGTCTGCTTTCAGGTTGTTGGGAAGTTTAGTGTTGCCGGGCATTACAAACTTTCTAGATCATTTGTTAATAATGCTTCTACTGTACAGCAGGCATCTGGGAAACCACTGAAGAAACAGCAGGTTTTGTGGGATCCTGTCTGGTCAGGTCCCCAAGCATGGATAAGAAAGCCATCTCAAGAAAATAATCTGTCCCTTACACTACCAGACCTGACTGATGCCTGTTGTCAATGCTTTTGCCTCCCTAATTGTCAAAGGAGCTTTCTGCAGGTGAGCTGCTACTTGTATTCCTAATTGAGTTCCAGTTCTTCATACAGCTAATTCTTCTTATTAGTCTCATTAACTTTGGTGGGCTGACTCACATAAAGGTTAGCGTGTGAGTGGACAGATTTGCAGGATCAGATCTTGAGCAGTCAGCGTTATTCTGCTACCTAAAAGCATCATAATGATTTCTTAGCTGACTTTATGCACTGATTTCATGTTCCTTAACAAATCCTGAGCTTCTCTTGCCATTTCTTCCATCTGCTTCCAAAACCATATTGCCTTTATTTTGGATGTCTTTTTAACTGTTGTTTTATCCTGCTGAGCTCAAACAAACAAGCAAGGTGAAAAGCAGTACTGTGATGCAAACCTGTGACACCGTAATAGACGTTCATCACCCACTCAGGTAGCATGGTAATTGCTTTTAAGATGCCGCTCCCTTCAATTAGAGCCACACAGGTCAGATGCAATGCTTGATTTGACACTTAATGTTAAGAGCTTTAAATGCACGTAATTTTGTTTTGCTTTTCTACACAGTCCCAATTTGTCATTCTTCAAGGCACAGTTTTTTGTTTCCCATGACTCATCCCTAATACCTTTGCTAAAATAAACAATTCATAGGATTTTCCCTTTGTTTTTCATATTTTTTGGTACAGACTCAGCTGTGTTTAGTATCAGAAAGCTTTTTAGTGAACCATGACCACTATTTTCCTACTTTCCACTATTAATTTTTCTTTAAAACTGGGATTTGTCATTTGTGTATTGAAGTGCTGAATGTAGAGCTGGTGAGGAGAAAGCACCACTACTAAATCCCTTCCAAACAGAGCATCTCATAAAGTTTTGCTGTACCTATTTCTATCAGAAATCAGTTATGAATTATGAAACTCTTATTTTACTGATTTATTTTACTGATTATGTGTCCTCGGTACAATCTGTTTCATTTCACAATGCATTACTTGCATTTCTACATGCAAAATACCTTTAAATACCATAAGCAAAATCAGTGATATTTTCAATTTCTCCTTACAAAAGCCCATTGATTTTATATGCATCTTTTGCATCAGTCCCACACTGATTTATCCTCTGGGTTTTAAAGCTGACCTTGGTACAACATTGTTGTGCAACTTGCCCAGACAGTTTTTCTGTGTTCCTTAACATCTCTGTCTGATATATTTTCAGTTGTGGGACCAACAGCATTAGGCTCAGTCACCAGCACAGTGACAGACTGAATCAGCAGCCTGGTTGGTCACGGCTGTTCTGATTTCCTGTATCACTTGTTCCATTTAAACCATGGAATGGTTACATGGGAATATCAGGTTACCTTCTGTGTTCAGAGACCTTTTTTTCTTCGTTCTCTTTTGGTGAAAGAATATAAAGGTGGTGATGTTACTTGGTTGACAGATCCCTTGTCCACATTTCTGCCATCAGAAGCCATCCTTCAGCTCATTGCAAGCACCTCTCTTTCGGGAGTCTCTCCTATGGATGGAGATGAGGTGTGTTTGCGCTCCAGCATTCAACCATGCCGTGAATTACACGCATGTCCCGGTGAGGTACAGCCCTTAGTCCCTGACTGCACAGAGCATCACCAATCTTATGAAGTCATTTCACTCGCTGTACCGCAACCTCCGTCCCTCTTAACCCCCGGGAACTCAACCAGCCGCAGCCAGCCCCGCTTCACACACCAGCAGGCGGGAGTGCACGCAGGACAGATGAGAGGGCACCGCCTCGCTCCCTCAATTTCCCGGGCGGGTGTGAGTCGAGCGAGCTCTTCGCTGCTGCAGGGACGGAGCGGGGGTTCTGGCTGTGGCGGCCGAGCCGCGAGCCCGGGGCGAGCGGCGGCCGCTGGGTGGCAACAGGCGCCCGCCGGAGAGGAGAGAGGAGAGACGGGAGAGGGAGAGGGAGAGGAGACAGGACGAGGGAGAGAGGGACAGAGGGGCAAGGAGAGGAAAGGATGCTGGCACTAGGTATGGTGCCGATGCCTCCACACGCCCCCCCAAACAACAGAAGACAGAACGATTAAACACCCTGAACGCCTCCTCAGGCACCTGGAAAGGCGCTGTTTTGTACGTGTCAGAAACAAATTCCTCCGTGCGGCCTCGGAAAGAAATCCCTGGATCACCGAGAGGACAGGTGAACTCCGTTTAGTACATGGGGAGTCCTTCCCGTTTGGATGCGGAGACTTCCCCTTCTTCTGGATTGAGGGAAAGCTGCTCACTCTCCCTATACCAGTGCCATTTCCTCAAGCAGGGGAGCTGCCGGCCTGTGAACTACGCGTGTCAGGTCCGTGCGAGAAGGATCCATCTCTGAAAACAGTCTTGAAGGGCAGGGTGCATTCATTTCCAGTGCTCCCTGTCCGTAGCAACTCACGGTCACAGCTTTATTTATGCATTTTAATTCTTCTAGGTTCGGGGTAGTTTTTAGATGAGATTATCATCCGAGTCACACTCATATCGACAAAAATTGGCAGAATTTATCAAGCATCTCTTTTCCCCTCCTGTATTAAGCAGAGAAAGGTGCCAAGAATGTCCTGCTCCTGTTCAGCTTGGCATTTCTCCGGGGTGGCTCCCCATTTCAGCTGGGGCAGTCCCAGCATCACGCATCCCTGCCCTGATGTCGCTGTCGAGGTGGCAGGGAGGCTGAGCCATCGCAATTTCCCAGCTTTGTGGGTTTAACCAACTTTGAAAGTTAACTCTGCTTCTTTGGTAAATTCCAGATTGACTTCATCTTCTAACAGCTCAAGTACCCCTCTTCAAGGTAAAAAAATTCTTCAGGCCGGGCACAGAGACAAACCTGAGCCCTATTTCCACAAAAACTCCTAGACCCCAACTCCCTGCCTGTTCCATCGCCTGAAAACCGAGCGGGCGGGCGGCCTGCGTGGAGCAGGTGTGCGGGTCCCCGCACGGCCGGGGCCGCCGCCGGGGGTTGAGCATTCGCACAGCCGGGCCGGTGGGACTCGGTCCCGCACGGGCTCCGCGGCCGCGCAGCGGCTGGGGCAGCGCACCTCACCTCGACCCACCTCTTATGGAGCCCTGCCAGCCTGCAGCGGGCCACTTTTCTTTTTTAAAAGGCTTATTCGGGCTTTTTTTCCTCCCCCTCGTCTTCACCCGCCGTTTTATTTTTAAAAACTATTCTTTATTTAAATGAATCCGCGCGGGGCGGCGGAGGCGCGGAGCAGGGCGCGCTCCGCCATGGAGGGCCGGCAGCCCCCGGCCCCGCCGCTCGCTTCCTCCGCACGGGCGGCGGTGGCGGCGCG
>WBMZ01000835.1:0-49558 GCA_013400975.1 Atrichornis clamosus
GAAACACAAACCCACCACATGGGTTCAAAGGCTTGTCAGGCAAATGCAGCCAGAGTTTGCACAGAGCTTGTGACAAAAGCATGGCTATCATTTAGTGATCAAGCTATTATTGCTGTAGTGGTTAGTGGGTGTGTAGAGAGCACAATTTCTCTTAAGGAGATGAGGGAATGGTCTCAAAATAAGAAATATAGAAGGACTAGGAGGCTGTAGATCTCATGTAATGTCTCAGGGGATGAAGATCCTCAGGTTCCCTGTGCTTTGCCTAGTCCTCATCTTCCTTTACCTGCTGGAGGTGAGCAACAGGGCTATAGCTGCAGAGTGGAGCAGGGTGGCCCTAAAATAAATAGCACCCAGCCATAACTGTAGTTACAGGTATTGGGAGGGTGAACATCCCACTATTTTCCTTTCATTTCTGTTACCTGAGCCTCCAGGTGTGCCCTGAGCCTTGGAGCTGCTTTCTGTAGTTCTCCCAGAGAAACCTCCTGTGTCAGTGAATGAAATGCTGTGCTTGGTATTGAGTCTGCATTGACCATAGCTCAAACCAACACTATGTTGCTCATAAGCAATGTTTTCTATTTAAGAAGAAAACCAAAAGGAGTAGTTGGTACCTGTGGTTTGTTTTTCATATTTTCCTTTATTTTTTAAAGTTGGCAGCATTGGCTGTTCTCACATTGCCCTGGTTTAGCATATGCTGTACATCTGAAAGTGTTTCATATGCCTCAGTGGGTTTTCAATAAAAGACAGAACCAGAAGACAGTCTCATACTGCAAATGTTCCACAACTGCTTTGAACAAATCAGGTAAGAATACCTTATGGCTGACCCATATGTGGAATCACAATTAAACTGTGGGAATTAGTTCCCTGGCCTGTGTCTGTGGAGGTGAAGAATTGCATGTCTTTATTTTTGCAGCATTTTTTTAGACAGAAGAGTGAAATGACATCTTTCAAGGAAGAGGCTCACGAGGAGGGGAGAAGTGTGCTTTGGATAAATAAAGCCAGATGAAATCCCACTGTAATGGCTTGAATAACATTTGAGTGTGCTTATTTCTTTTCTGGGAGATGTGCTACTTTGGAGAAGCACAGTATGGGGTGGTGACATTGTCATTCAAACAATTTTTTTGTAATTTTTATTAATGAATTGCCTTCATTGCTACTTCTGTCACGGTAGGGCTTGCTGTACCCAATAACAACTATGACTTAGCATTGCCTGAGCTATTTTCAAATTGCATGTATAAAGACAGCAAATTAGAAAAAAGTGAATGCAGAGAATGTCCATGAGCAGTGACAGGAAAACCTATTAGGTGCTTTGATTTTTTTTTTTTTTTTTAACATTCTCTGTGTTTCATTTGACTGGACATTGCATTGAGACAAAACACATTCCAATTATCTGTAATGGCAAGCTAAATTACATTCTTCAGAAGAAATTCTGATAATACAATATACACAGGAGAATGTGAAATGATAGAATGTTTTTCTGAATTCTTATGATACAGTAGCCTGATCCTCATTGTTCTGATTTCTAATGGTGAGTCACAGGTATGCCTGGGACTGGATCAAATCTCTATTGCAAATCTACCTGGCACATAGCAGCCTAAATAATAATGTACTATTGTGTCTCTTTTTATTTAGGATGTATTTTAATGGATGTGGTTTTGTCAGCTAGACAGCTCTGCAGACCATGCACATATCAAAGTGAGAAATGCCTGGCTGTTAAAGTCCTGTGTCATATTCATGAGGAAAAAGAAGGTCTTTCTTTTCCACAGATTTTTCCAAGTCATTACCTTCTAAGGCTCTCCTGGAGAGCTCCACTCACAATCTGATTTTCTCCCAGCGTTCTCCAGCTTCCTGCTTGGGTGCTGATTCTCACTGTGGAAGCTTTCAAAACCAGCTGTGGTGTGTAGCCCTCAATGCTCACCTGGCCCCAGTACCTGTGAGGTGAAGGCTCAGCAGCTGCAGAGCAGCTTCATTCCTTTAAAATATCATCTGAAGTCTTTTAAATGGATGAGAATCAGAGTTGACGGGGAGATTATGAAATGCAAGGAAGTGAAAACAAGCTAAAATCAATATTACTGAGTTTGATGTAGTTAGTGGGGGTTTTGTTGTTGTTGTGGTTTTTTTTTTTTTAATACCTTCTGCTTAGTACCCAAATGAGTTGGATTTTGGCATTTAGGGCCTTGATTTTCAGTATAATTTTAAAATACTGTGTGTTGGTTCCTCATGTGACTAGGAGGTTAACGTGCCTTGAGGGATATCTGGCAGTGCTCAGAGCTTGATTATGAAATTGGCTGGGAATATCTCATGTGCCCTGAGAGGCTGTTCAGAATAATCCCTTTCTGGCATGGAGGCCCTTGGAAGGATTTGTGGGACAGAAAAGAGGGAGAGAAATGTTTTGTGTTGTGTTTCTGTGATACCTTGCTGCTGACTGGTAGAGAAACATCACCACATTTGCTACTCGTGCTGTACTCAAAGGAGTTTCAGGGGTGGCTCAGCAGAAGATGAGCTGTGGCTGTTTCCTAAGCCAGGCGTTTGTCTGTTCTGGAGGCCATGGCAGGTGGTCTGCAGGGCCAGGAACAGGACAGTCCCAAGTGCTCAGCTCCACGTGCTGGAAGGAAGTCTTGGAAGTGGCAGTGACTTTTTGGCCTCGAACCTGAGAGCTGTTTTGATCATATCTCAAGAATAAATAATATGCAAGCAGAATGAGGGACTTGGAGAGGTAAAAATATACAGGTCAGTCTTGTGACCTTTTCTGTTTACAGTAGTGCTGGGAGCTTCTATGTTAAAGGAAAGAAAGAGAACAGTTATTTTCTATCCATGTGAGAGAACTTTCAAGTCTGTGGTTAGTCAGCATAGAATAGTAATTTGCATTTCAGAGAGAAAATGTTAAATATTGCTGAAACACACCACAACAGGGTCAGAGTTCTCAATGTGAAAATGTTCTTCAGCTTTCTCACTATTGCAAGAGACAAAGTGGGAGGGAGTGCCTGGTGCTGCTTTAGCTGAATCGAATTAATGAGGTTGTGGATACTCCCTCTCAATCTTTCAGTGATGTGTGAAAGCACACACAAACACAGTCCAAGTTAGTGTTAACATTTCTGAACAAGAGTGACAGCTTTTCCAAGATTTTTCAAGTCAGACTAGACTGGAAGATTGACAAGCTGACATCTCATGGAAAGAAGCTTTTTATTTGTGTTGTGTGAGTGGAATTCCTAGATACCCCTTTGGTTACATTCAGGACAAATGAAAGCTGGGAGAAAATAAATTTGGAAAGAATTGAACATGGGTTTTAAAAAGAGATGGTGTCAGGTGAGGTCTGAAGAGGTGTTTGGCATTTTGCAGATTGGTATGTTGTATTAAGACACGTTGAAATCATTTTATGTGCTCTTCCCTTTGATTTTTTAAAAACGTTGAAGTGCTAGTTATTTTTTTGCTTTACTGAAGACCTTGCCAAGATCTTTGGGTGATTCAGTAGTAATGCAGCCAGAGCTGTGCTCCTTCTGTCTCCAGGCTTTGGAGAGTGTGTTCTTCTGCTGGAGGAAACCCAGAGACATCCAGCCCCTCCAGCAGAATGTCACTACGTATGGCTTTCTATCTGTAGAGAACTAGAAATTCACCAAGGCCTTCTAGATCTAGAAGGATTAGGATGGGCTTACATTTGTTGAAGAAAAGAATTTGGTTTTTGCCTCTTGAGTTACAAGCAGGAGCTGAAGCGTTTTTATGAAGGTAGGGAAAAGCAAAAAAACCTTTATTTTGGAAGTTTTCCGAACAAGCTGCAGCCACGGGGTGGGGGAAGCACCCTTCCCCCACGGCCCAGCACACAAAGCCCAGTGTCCAAACCAAAGGATAGGCTCGGGCAAGGAAAAAGGAAAAATCTCCCCTGTGTCGCGGCACAACAGCTCTGTGTATTATGGTCTAACAAATTAACATAGTTTACAAAGACTCTCCAGTTAAGGGATAGAATTCATGGCTCAATTCCTCACAGAAGCCTCCTATTGGATTCTTCTGTCCTCTCTAAATGTTTGTCTTTCAGTTGTCACCCCGCGATAATGTGTTCTAATGTGCTCTCAGCTCCGCAGTGCTAGGGCGATACATGGCTCTGTTTTGTCTGAGATAGAGGGTATTACTAACCAGGGCTACAGTGTAAAAAGTTACAGGAATTCTAAGATAAACTAGGAAAAAGCAAAAAACCCCTTGGCATCAGTTTCTGGTTTTGTACAGTCTTCATTTGTGACAGCTAATGGCCTATGAAAATTTGATGCCTTTGCAGGAGGAAGTGCAAAAACTTTTAACTTCTAAAATGTATTCCATGTGTGACACACAAAAGTGTGATAGAAATGTACTCCTTTTTAAAAACGTATTTGTAAATATCTCCTGCAAGAAAAGCAACTGTCCTAATTTTAATGAGAGTGAAATAATTTTGCTTTCTTAATGCCACGCTATCCTCAAGTTAAAAAATAAAGAATAGGCAGTATGTGTGACTATTTCCCTTTTTGTGTGCAAAGATATAATTTGTACTGAGGGAAAAGGAGTGTCTTTCTGGAAGGCAGTCTTCATTCTAATTTCTGAGTATTTAATTTTTCTTCAGGTTACTTGTGTAGGGTGTTGTGAAACTACTGACTTCTGCTCTTTCAACTTCAGTACGAAATCACGGTGCTTTTTCTTGTAAGAAGGTGGCAACATCTCACCAGATGTCATACGAATGGCGCAGGTTCTGAATATGATTTCTATCATCCCAAGAGGTCTGAAGTTGCATCCAGCAGTTCTAATATTGCTTTATTCATCTGAGCCCTGAGAGCAGTGAAAAACAGGATGGGAGGAGGGCTCCAGGCAGAAACTGTAGAAGCAAACTGAGCAGCTTTCAATAACTTCTTTTCTAAGTATTTGCAGGGTTGTTTTGCTCTGATATTGAATAAAATTGATTTCCTCTGGAGATCTGCTTCATTCCCAATTCATTAATCAAAGAGCAAAATTCAGCACTGTTTACAAATTCTCTTTAGGTTGCTAACATGTGCAAAATTCAAAATATTCCCAACCCACCTGGGTGTGTTTCTGTGCCACCTGCCCTGGGTGACCCTGCCTCGGCAGGAGGGTGGGACTGGATGCTCTCCAGAGGTGCCTTCCAACCCCAGCTATTCTGTGAGTCTGTGGAAGTTCATAGCAGCCCAGTGATTTGCTACTCTGACTACATCTGTCTTTATGAGTAACCCCAGCCAGGCCACTCTGATCTGTGTGGTGCTGCTCTGTGTCCCTGCTCAGCCACAGCTTTCTCCTGATGGGAGACCACAGCTGCTCCACAGGAAGGTGGAACATTAGGGTCCCATATTTTTTTGCTTTTAGCAATGAGCCCAAATTGCCCAGCTAAAACATGAAGACATCTGCTTTTAACTGAGACCAAATATGTCGCTGTTGAACCACTGGCAGAGCGAAAGAATCAGGCTGGATCGAGTGAGGCAGAAATCTGAATTTATTATTTAATTCTAAAACTTATATAGACTTTCAAAAGGTCGTCCGGATTGGGTCAATTCATAACCTCCCCCTAGGCCGATAGGCCAGGTAGAATGTCCATCTTTCCAGAGACAGTTTTCAATAACATCCAAGCTTTTATCTCTATTTATAAAACATGGAAAGAAGAAAAGTTCCCGTGGGAAAGGTCTGTGTTACCACACAAATATACTGTGTTTTGTGTGGAAAGGTAAAAGAAGAATCCTGAAAAGATGGAATAGTAAACTACTGAGGAGTCTCCTGGAGAGTTAATTTTGTACTGAGTCAGAACAAAAATACTGGGTGGTTTTCTATATTCTTTTTTTTATTATGGGAGATTTAATGGGGAAATTGGAGGTCCGAGGAAGCCAAGTCTTGTTAGTTGGGATATAGTTGCCTTTTAGTTTACTTCTTGGCAGGCCAGTAATACCCATGTTCTCATCCATTATAGTAACCTCCAGAAGTCTTTTTTCTTACTTTGTAAATTAAGGGAGATAAAATGAAATTATACCTGTAGCAGAGTTAAAATGGAAGTTAGACTTGCATCAGGGGATTTCTGTGTTTCCTTGAAGTAAAATGCTGTAGGACCTTGGGTCCACATTTGGATCTCACATCAGTATAATGACTAGTTATGTTTTTTTGAATTGTCATTTCTTAATACTGAAATAAATCTTAGACCATAGGAACCCTCTCAGTATTTTCTAGAAAAAAAAATATTAATTTTTGTTTTCTCAGCCAACTTGGTGAAGAAAGGAAAAGAAATTGGAAAGTTGCCTGTGTTTCTTGTGAGCTCACAAAAAATGGTGCAGCCTTCTCCAAATGAACAATACAGAAATAGAGAAACCCCCCACTATTCAGACTTCTCCCTTCTCTGCAGTTGTGGCAGTGCCCATTCTGCCCAGGGGCAGTTCCCTCAGCAATGGTTTTTAGCACTGTGCATGGAAGTACAGTTGCTTTTCCTACACTTCCCACTGAAATACCTTTACTGGGAGGCTGCGCTGCTACGTGCTTGTAATGACACCGCAGTGGGAACCAGGGGGTCTAAGCTTACTGAGACACAGGAATGTAGGTAGTCCTTCATCATGAGAATTTTACAGAAAATATGTTTATTATACTGCATTCTTCTTTCATGTATAGAATTCGTAGCCCATTGAGGTGTCTCCTGTCAGAGGAGGAAAAGAAAGGGGCGGCTTGGCAGGAAGCAAGCTAAGGAAATGATCTGTGTTTGGAAACATTTAGTAGTTTGCTCACAGGTTCCTCCTGCTCTTTATGAGAGGCAGGTGACTACATTTATCCCTTTGGAACAGGCAAGGTGCTGTGGGATAGCACACGTAAGAAGCACACAGGCATTCTTAATTAAGTTTATGATCTCATAGTCCTTTTGTGTTGACGCTGCAGTTCTGGGAGCAGCCCCTGTGGAGCCTGACACGATGGGAATAGTTGCCTGCCTGAAATCCATTCCCTGCAGCTCCTCACTTTCCTGCAGGCACAATTTCTTTTGATCGAGTCCCAGGTTTAAGAGGAAAAAGTACCTCTATCATACAGACTAGAGAGAAATGAAAAGTTTTGTATTTGCTCTTTGGCAGAAGACATTCCATCCCAATAAGCTCAGTTTTATGGTGATACAAGTCACAGACTACCCAGAACTGCTGTCTGGTTCCAAGTTTTTAAGGAACATCTAATTTCTGTAAGAAAGGAACCCACTCTCATGGCATTACCTTTTGCTGGGTCAAAGTTTTAACTGTTTCCTCAATTAAACTCCTTTTCAGGAAACTTTTCCTCAAAATGATACAGCTGTACCTCAGCTTTTTTATCTTCCTTGATGTGCAGATTCTTACTCGATCTAAACTACTCTGTATTTCTGTTTTTGTCGCCAAATGTCTGGTCTCTAGTGAGCAAAATACTCCTAAGATATTTTGCAGGTCACAAGTCTCAAGACAGCAGCTAATTTTACTGTTACGTGCTTGCATTTGCTGCAGGTACAGCTGAAATTAGAAGAGATGTTCCCTGACCTTGACTAATAGGTAATTTTGACAGTACTGAGCATATTTCAAGAGCAGTTGAGGATATGGTAAGTCCCTAAGAGTCGCTTGTACGTATTTTCAGTTGCCTTGGCAGCTCACTGTCATATATCACAGCTTTGACTGGCTTGCAGTCTGGAAAATGCTATAAAAGAGTTGGTTATTCATATCCCTGGGTGTGTTCTTCCAGCACTGTATGGAGACAGGAAAACATGTGATTAAACCACAACAACACCCTCAAGAAACCTCGAGGTGAAAACCTCGAGTGAATGAAAGCTTTTCTGCAGTGCCCTCATCAGAGGAAGGGGACTAATTGTCAGTGCTGAGCTGCCACATCCTGGATTTGTAGCTCCTCTGATGTTTCTCTTGCATTTGCTGACATCCAAACCAGGCTGAGCTAATTACAGGGGATCAGGGAAGAGTGAACTCTCATGAGAGCACTTAAAAAGGACAACAGTGAACAACTGACAGCAGATCTTGTAATTTCTGTCAGCCCTGTTCGTTCTGAATGCTCACTAGCGTAGCATGTTAATAGTTCAGCAAGTTGTTAAACACAGACATCTAAAACTGCGCAATGAATGAAAGCCAGAAAGTCTAAAAACTAAAGAAGAATATGTGTTACTGTGGGAGTTCTGTGAGCATCTAGAGGCAGACCAAAAAGGTCTTAAAGTGTTGTTGCCTGTCCTCCATAGTGGTACTATCCAGTGCAGTTTGTGTACCTGCATCTGTGGGGCTCTGTGGAGTTGCATCCAACCCTAGCCCTCCACTTGCCCTGTGGTGGCATTGGCTTTCCATGGTTCAATCTCCATCAGAAGTAACAGTATGAACATTTCTTTTCTTGGGCATAAATTAAGCATGAAAACACTTTTGTGTTTTCAAAGTTTATACATGCCCCATGACTCAGAATGGAGAATGTTGGGGTTTTTTCAGCATTAGTTTCTTCTGTTTATTATTTTTATATAAATCAAAGACCTAGTGGAATCCATTAAGTAGAGGACTGTTTTGGTTTTGCTGAAAATAGAAAGGCATTCAATACCACAATGATTAGTTCCATACTAATCAGTAAGGAAGACTGGAGTCTTTAGGAACAAATAAAGTCAAACATTCTACAGGCAAGTGAAAAAATAATTATTGAACTGGGAGACAAATTTTTGAACAGTGTAAGAGATGACAGAAACCTCAGAAAGTTGTCAGATGTGGTTTGAAACTTGTATTTAATGAGAGAGTGGAAGAATGAGATACTGAAGGACAGGAGCAGGAGTAGAGGTACCAGCAAGTTTCCACACAGGCGCTTCCTCCAGGAGAGTGATGTCTGCATATAAAACGTGCGTCAAATGGCCTGTGCCCAATGTCACCAAGCTCCTCGTGCTGTTGTGAGGCTGGCAGCATAATGAGTTGGACAGGCTGTAATTCAAAACCCAGACAGCTGAGACTGGTAAATCTAGAGAATAATTACCCTTGCCTGCAGTTTAAACGGCAGACTAAGAGAGCTGGGCGCCTTTTTTTTTTTTTTTTTTTTCCCCCCCCCCGAATATAATCTCTGCTAAACTGGGAAAAAAATCTACCAAATCAGAACTGTTTCATATATCGATAGCTGGCAGCCAAGTGCCTCAACAGTTCAGGGCAAAGTAGTAACAGCTTTCAGATGTGGCCCTCGTATGCTGAGATTTCCTTTTAAACGTTGTGGGGACATGAACATTTGAATTTATTAAATATGTTTTCCTTTGGGGAATAATGATGTACAAAATTACATGAAATTCTGGAAGGCTTGTTTTCTACTAGGCAGCAGGTATGTGGACTGGACATCTGTCACTGGGTAACAGCCTCTCTTTCCTTTGCAAAGAAACTTTTCACAAGATTTTCTCCCCCATTGTGCTTTCTTTTTTTGCCTTTTCTCTCTAAAATGGCACGAGAACATATCAGGAAACTGTGTTCTCTCAGTGGCCAGTGTCACTGTGGCAAGTATCTGTCTGCCTGGTTTAAGTTTTCCTCTCTTCCCTGCTGGGTTTGTGCCTGTTGGAGCAGTTAAAGTGCTATCTTTGGGCACGTGTCTTTTCACCTGAACAGCCACACACAGCGCATAAGGAAACAGCCGAACATTCTCCCCCTCCTCTTCTTCACCAAACCTTTTATCCCCCAGCTGTACAAAGAATCTCTCATCTGCTCTGTGGGCAATTACTTAAACCCCCATGTACGTAGGTTCCTGTTCTTGGCCAGTTGAATGCTGGCCCTTACTACAATAAACAATAATTTGGTTTGTTGCAAGAAAGTTTTAGGCACAGGACAACCCTGAGTTTTAAAATAAAGCTCTAAGATTTCTGCAGTTGGTTGATAAGAAGCTCGACTGCTGGGAACCTTTCTGAGGTTCATAAAAACGAAACACTGGAGAATGACAAATCCTTTAGTCTACCACTATACTTCATTTCTGAGCAAACGCAACACTGTACTTGGAAGATTACAAAAAGCTGTAGGCACCACTTACATCCCAAGAAGAAGTTTGCTGCTGACCAAATAAAAGATTTTTAAATCACTTTTGCACTGAATATTTGTGGCCGTGGTTGCATATTTTATGTACAAACAGCAGTCCATTCTTCAGCTGTCCTGGTGGGTCATCAGGTCACTGCTGAGTGTTCAGGGGTGGGGGTGTGGGAATGGCAAAATCACTGATGCGTGGCAATTTTATAGAAGCAGCCCGTTACTTTGAGCAAATGGCTGCTTTTGATCTGTCTGGTGATTGAGCTGGTGGTTTTTCAGGACAGGAAAGTCTCTGCTTCAAGTGCAGCATGTTTTTCATGCATAATAACAGCATTTCTCTAGTCTTTGAGTGCTTTGGTTTCAGAAAGGCCTTTTTTTTGCTTTTCTGGTCAGAGAACTCAGATAGTTAAACAACTTTGTGCTACATATGAGCTAGGATTTTATTCTAGCATGAAGAGTTAATTTAATAAAGTAGTTCTGAGTCACTTGCTCCCAGCACTGTTTTACTGAAAATGACAGGTTTAACAAAAAACTAAGGAAGCCAGGGATCCCAGAGGCACTCGGAGAGTCACAGTTATTCAGGAGATGTTTTTTTCTTTTGTCAAGTCAACACAGGTAAAAAAGAATTCTACGATTTATCAATTCTCAGTTGCTGTTTGTTCACCTGTGATAGAATAGCCAGCAGAAGAGCGTGTTCAGGGCCTGATCAGTACAATCTCAACAGAAATTCAAGGATTTTTTAAAAATCCTTGTCAGGAGTGTCAGAACAGATGATTACTGTTACAGTGTCCATCTCATTACACCATAAACTGAAGCTTCTGTTACAGCAGGCTGGAACTGCTTAATTGTCTATTGATAATGAATGCAGCCATGCATACTTGACAAATACTAAGAGAGAACAGAATATCAGCTGAATCTTTGTCTGTCTGACTGGGCATCTCTGAATAAAGCTTTATTAGTGTAATGAGATTTTAGTAAAGATTAATTATATGTGTACATTATTAGCCTGTGGCTTGGATTATTTGCTTGGTAACATGCAGAGCACTTTCGCTGCGCACCATGAGCAAAGAGTTCCTGACCACTGCTATAAATTAGCGTGGCCAATGCAGCAACATCTTCTTCCAGCATCCTGCTTGTGCTTTGCAATGGCATTCCAACAGTATTGGTTGGGATTCACTGTTAGTTCATCTGTGACAGAGCAGATTCTGCACACAGCTATACTCTGAGATTTGTACTGTAGTGACTTAAGCCATCTGTCTGGTGAACAGCAGCAAGTTAAGCAGTTTTATATAAACAACACCTCTGTCAGTTTTGCAAGCACGTTGTAGTTGAGTACATCCTAAGTATTAGCAGCTTGAGGATCAAAGTGATAAATTTAGGAGTTTTTTCCAAAACATACGTATGTAGAATATTCCAGTCATTGTGAGTAATTAAACAAAGGTTAAATTTATTTTTATGTCACTAATATGCACAAAAAACCCCCATTAAATTTATTTTGCTGTGAGCATATTTGAGTCAGTCTTTTTACCTATTTCATGAGATAAAAGAGAAGTCAGGTTTCATTAATTGGTTTCTATCTGTGGCTTTTTTAGTAGTGAATATTTTCACCTTGGTGGGTCACTGGAAGAAAAAGTGTTCTCTTGCTCTGGTATCTTTGCCCAAGTGATAAGGTCTCCCAGTCTGCAGGGAATCTTGCAGATGGAGGAAGAAGGCATGAGACTGCTTAAGGTCACAACAGCTTGAACCAGCATTTGCACATTACAAGCTACTTCTCTGTTAATGTGAACTCAGTCTGAACTCCTCCTTCTCCCTGAAGTGTTGTCTTGTGTTGTCAGTCTGTTTCTGGAATGCATTCGATTAGTGAAGGCCTTGTTAGAAAAATTTTTGGTTATACTGGCACATCCCAGAGACCTTCCCAGCTCTTGCTGGACACCAAAAGACACCATCTCCTCTCAGGCATACTGGTTCTGTGCCTGAGGAATGACCTGCCCATAGTGCTGGGTAAATCAGCTCTCACATTTGCCATTCCCAATGCTTTGGTGTAGATCAGGGATCTGAAAAAAACACCGGTATTCAAGCCCAGTTACGGTAAAGAGAAATAAAGTTTACTTACA
Organism: Atrichornis clamosus; assembly: GCA_013400975.1. Classification (NCBI taxonomy): domain Eukaryota; kingdom Metazoa; phylum Chordata; class Aves; order Passeriformes; family Menuridae; genus Atrichornis; species Atrichornis clamosus. The sequence goes on from WBMZ01000835.1 coordinate 12,089, forward strand.
AAATGCAAAATGTTCAAGTGTCTATGAAGACAAAGATAAGAGCGTGAAAGGAAAAATAGATATGCTAAATGAGTTACATTAGAAAAGACAGAAACGTCCAGCTAATTGCTTGCTAGATGCTTGGCTAATGCCTTCACACCCAGTCTTTGTTCCATGTGCAGGACAGGTGTATCCAGGACACTTCCCAGGAAGGGCTGTCCTCTGTTCCAGTGGGTTGCTCCCTTTCAGGTTCCTATCTCTTTGCCCCTCCATCGCAACAGTACTGGCCCTTGGTATGTTCAGGTGGTAATTCTGGTGTTCTCTCCAAGGCTGCTCTCATGTATTTAGTAATGCCCATATTTAAAGGCAGATCAGGTGCCAGTCTCCTGTACTCAGTTGGGATTATGCATATTTAACTTCCTCTTTCAGGAGCCAGTGCTTTTTTATAGGACCATGAGAATGAAAAGAAGGATTACCTATTACATAGGGAAATACTTAAAGTATCTAATAAGTTTATCTTGAATCCAGTGTAAGCTGAGGTAACTTTTGTTGCTGGTTTCACGTGCACTACATCTGTCTGTCGTTCCAATTTGTATCTGCCTCAAAGAGGCCCTGTGTTTTCCTGGATAAACTACACATTTTGGTTTATGTGATCTGACTGTTCATGTGTGTAGAGGTGATACCTGTTTTTCCTATTTCATGCAGAAAAGTACAGGAAATGAAACTCAAATGTCAGGCTTCCCTGGAGTAAGCAAGGATTTTGTTATGAGACTGTCCATATGGAGGCTGTGGTGATTCACAGAGGAAAAGATGGAATCAGCAGTCACTGCTCCTTTGGGCATTGGTGAACAGCGGTTATGGTTTACATGTGTGGGGTTTTATTGGGTTTTGTGTCTATCCAGGAGAAAGCTGGCAATGAAGTTTTGTGTTGGGTGCTTAGGTGAGTGAGTCAAGCCTTTCTGATGATGCTGTTGAAGGGAAAAGAAGTAGAATGCAAATTCCCGTTCAGGCCTTTTTGATCTCCCTTCTACTTTAAACTCAGGTTGTATACAGAAAGAGAACAAACTGTCCAAAGTGATTTCCAGTGATATGTAGTAGGATCTCAGCAATGATGTCATCCCAAAGAAATCCCAGTGGAAGCTCGTTGAAGACTTGGGGCAATTCAGTGCCAGTTCATTAGCCTAAGGGAGTGACAGATGTTTCTCTGGATGTTCCTTTGTCTGTATAATAGAAAACTCGTTTTTCCTGCTGACACTGCTGGATTGCTGAACATGTGGGGCTGAGCACAGACACCATCAGTGTGACGTGGTGGACTTGGGTTTGCAGCCTCCCAGGCTTGGCATATGAAGAGCAGTTGCTTGTGCTTGTAGGCAGAAGTGTGTTGGCTTTTATACCCTGAGTGTGTGGATTCCTGCCTGGCTGGGCATTCCTGGCCAGTTGTGTGGGGTCACCAGTGTCCTCCTCAGCTGGTTGTGCTCTCAAGGTGATAATCCTGTTTGCACAGGATAGTCCTAAACAAGGAGGAGAAAGACTAGCTGGGGTGCAGCTGGGGAGGCTGGAAAACAAGGGCTGCCTGTCACTGGAGAAGGGTTGGTTTAAACTGTTCAGCTTGTGTTGACATCAGCAGCGCTCAGAATAAGAGCATATAAATGAAATTTGTCTGCTTCTGATCTGGGTGGTACCACCGTTCTGCAGTTTCTGCTTTGTAACTGTATGCATATTGTGTTGCTCCTGCTGAGGAAAAAATTATGTTCTTGGTTTTATTTCATTCAGCCAGACTAAAGAAGTTTAAAATAGATACTGGTTCTTGGAACCATTTTATTTACCTATTTTGAAACAGAGGCTGGAATCATCATTCACATTAGTGAAATTTTGGCAGCATTTCAAGAGAAGGATCAGTGGATCACAAGCTATTATGAATTCCTTTCTTAAATTTATGAGTCGTCATACTTGCAAATGGTCCTGCTAAAGTCATTTTCAGTGTTGATGGGAACAGCTACATGTCAAGTAGTTTGAAATCTGCCTTTGAAGGAGCACCACGGTTCTGATGAGTGGATCATATCCACAACGTAGGTGAGGAACCTACAAGCTGTGGGTTTATCAGGTCAGAGAATACAGACATATTAGAAGTCACTAGAGAGTAGCCCCTTTTTTTTTAATCTAAGATTTTTTTTTTATGAGAGCTCTATTTAGTTAAGCAAGGACTTAAGAGTAGGTTATAATTCAAGCCACCTGACTTAGTTCAACTTAGTTTCATAAAAGACATAAAACTCAATTAAAGTTCATGATTGAGGAGGGAGATTAGGTGAACTGGGAACTCTAAACAGATCTACAAAAGTGCTTGGAAAATTAAGCACAGATTATTCTGTTCATGTAAAAAGTCATTTAGATTGTGAATGGAAACCATATACTGTGAAACCCAGCAAATATTCCATATTCATAAATAATTGAAATTTCTCAGGGTAAAATATTCAGTTGCAGTAGACACCTAATAAAATCAGAAGAAATAAAAAGGACATAAGACCCCTGAAGAATATCCAGTACATTATAAAGGACTCCAGTGCACCTTCATCAAATGCCCCTGGTTAACAAATGGTGTCAAAGTGAAGCTGATGAGCAGACAAAATGAAATAATAGAGCAAGCTGATTATCTACTGATGGTATCTGGTAGAAGAGCCTTGTGCCAACCAATACGCATATTCCTAAAGAACAGTAGGCTTAAAGCTTAGTTTTGTGGCTTAAACCCTTAGAATTAGGTACACAGCAGTTGGGGTTCAAATATTTATTCTGGAGACTGATGCTTTAAAATGTGTCTTTTAAGTAGAATAAAATATATGAACATGAGAAAATTACCCAGAAAAGCTTTGCTACCGTTCTGTGACATGTCTATCTATAAAGTGACAATTTGTGATTCCAAAGCTGCTTGTAATTATTACCAGTGCTTGTTCAAACAGTGAGACAAAGCCTGCTGCCTGAGGAGGATGTGAACAGAGGGAAAAATCCCTTTAATCCCTTATCAAAAACTACATACACCAATATTGGAGGTATAGGCTTTTTAAATGAGGTCTGACCCCGGATATGTTGCTGCTACTGTTGTTAGAGAAAGATAAATTATGGGACTTTAATTTTTTCTGTTGCAGCTCCCTGGATTACTGCCACTGTAAACCACAGCAGTGACCATGCCATCCCCTGAGGCAGAGGGGACAAACAGACTGAGGGACAGGAGCATGGACAGGGCTGCAGAAACCAGCCCCAGCCCCCAGGCTCCCACAGCCACCCAGCCAGGGCACACGGGCCTCTGACAGTGGGAGACACTGCACTGAGACCTCTGCTTTGCATCTGTACTAAATGTTTGTATTTGCACCAAGGGGTGAAAATAACGGTAATGAAGGTACAGATTAAGCTGATGCAGTGAAGATATCTTGGTGCTGTCCTTTGTGTAGCTCTGAGCAATGACTTGCAGCCCCCCTGAACTGGCTTTCGCTGCATTATTGTCCAGCTTACCATATTTCTGTTCTTTCCTTAAACAACCTCACCCAAACAGCACCTGGGCTTGAGAGTTTTTCTTTTACAAAACAACTTTAAAGATCTCTTAGATAGTTTCATGGCAAGTTTCTTCACAAAATGTGATGCTTCATAATAACACAAAACCGTTTGATACAAATTCACAACCAAACTATATCAGACATTGTTGATAGGCTTTGGCTTCCTTTGCTTTTTTTTGATCCTATGGCTTAGCTGCTGAGATGTTTTACGGTTCTCAGCTTTTCCATGAAGACAACTTAGAAAACTCCAAATTTTGTGGGAGTATTTCAGAATTGCAGCAAGGCTTTGCAAGAGCCAACTGTGGTACCATTAGGTTTATTTCTTAAAAAGTTGTTTGTTGATTTGTACTCATATTCATCAAACTGGTCTCTAAACCAGTCTGAGATCTCCATGAGCTTTACAGGTCTGGTGTGACTCACAGAGCCTGGTCTGATGCTCGGATATTCCAGTCTTTATGCAGCTTCTAGAAACAGGGAGGCCAGAGCCACAGTAAGTCCTGTGTCATCAGCAGCTGCTGGGGATTATCCCGCTGTGGATCAGGCAGCAGTGCAGGACATGCATCCCTGCTCCTCAGTAGTTTCTGCTCACACAAAGCAGCAGACACGGTTCCACAGAGAGCTAAGCAGCAGTGCAGACAAGATCCAGGGAGAAGGGATGGCAGCTTCCCTAGGGAAGGGGAGGAAGACAGCTCATGGCACGAGGACAGGGTGTGAAATGCTCTGTCCAAGCCCTGGGAAGAGGAAGGAGAGTTGAAGTGGGCAGCTCACTGCAGCAACACTGAAGACACAGCAGCACTGGGTTTGTGTTCCTTCCTGCTGCACCAGAGAGAGGGCTGAGGAGGGCAGAGGGAAAGGCAGCCGTGCTGGGATGGGGAAGGGGTTTGCTCACTGCTGCTGGAACTGTCTGCGCCTGATCCCAGCACCTCTTACAGTTCTCACTTTCAGGACTCTGTTGTAGGCAAAAGAGGTAATAGGATGTATTTGCTATTTCAAGCAGACTCTTCTCCCAGGCAAATACCTGTCTTGTTTTCTTGAGCCAGACCTGCCTTGGCTTCCACCCTGGTAGAAAGAAAATTCAGAGAAATTAGATCTTCCAGAAAATTGCAAGGAGAAGTTACAGCCCAGAAACCCAGTTTTTGTTTGCTGCAGCAATAAGCATATCTCCTTTATGTGGCCTGAAAAAAACACAAAACAAGGTATTTTTCCCCCCACCATTCTTTTTTTTAGTTTAGTATCAGCTGACTGCAAACAGGAAAGAATACAAACAGTTTGAATTGTCCCGCTCCTATCTTGTTCTGGATTTGCTTCCTATTGTGCAAAAAATCTGGCCTCAATTAATCCAGATTCTGGGAGACTTCATATGGCTGGAACAGTCTGACTTTGTGCTGGCATCCTCTTGTGGTCAGTGTCAGAACAGGGTGCTGAGGCAGCGAGCCTGTGCTCTGCCTCAGTGATTTCTGATGAGTGCCACACCTGTATGGTTTGAACATATTGTAAATGCAGGTGCAGAGGGGAGATTCATGCTCAATAATTGTTTCTATCTGAGGAGTAGAAGACCTGAAGTGTATTATTATTTTGAAGTCTGCAGTTAAGTATTGCACTTGATTAGGAAGTAAGCTAAATATGTGCAAAACTGCATTTTGCAAATTAGCTTGCAGTTTTTTACATGTTTAATAGTCTATTGGGAAAGATTTTACACACACTTTCTATCACACAGTGCTGATGTGTGTTTGCTTTGGAGGGAGGTTTCTTATGTTGCGTCTCTCTGGTGAATCTTTACTGTGGTGCCAATCAGTTGTTCACTACTTATTTATTGACATAATTATTTCCCTAGCTACTTTTCCGTTACCCATTTTTTCTTGTTGCTTTCTTTCATAATGCAGTTCCTCAGCTCCCAAGTGAGAGTACATGTTTTCTAGTTCAAGGGGATTTTTTGGGTTTGATGTTTGGTTCCCCACCCTCCACATCTGCTTATAATGTTTTCCTAATTAGAAAATGAATGTGATCAAGAGATCCTTACTTTACCAGCTCAGTCAATCTGAAATGCAAACTACAGTTGCAGTTAAGTGTTGATAGCTCCCAGGAGAATTCAGATTACCATGGTGATGTTTGGTAACTGTGGAAACAATGACCAAAAGCTTCTGAAAACATAAGTCTTGTAAAAATAATTGTTTTGTTATTACACCAGTATGCTACCATAGTCAACAGGTTGGGTGGTTTTGTGGGGAAAGCAAGGCACATACACAAGTACAGCTTTTACTTTGATGTTGTCATGTAAACTAGGTGATACGAAACTGTGTTCCTGCCACTTTCTCTGCTCTTTTTTTCTGAAATTCACAGGATTTAACCTACCTACAAGGTGTCTTGGCAAATGAAGTGTGTGTTTGACACTCCGGAATAAAAATTCAGTCTGCAGAGCATTAAAAGCCAGTCTAGCACTGGCTTTTTCTTGAGGCCTTGTGTTTAATGACATTGAACTTGAGTTTCTGTTCATGGCACTGGCTCCTTATTCCTGCTTCTACTCCACCTTCTTTGCAGCTCCCTCACACAATCCTTTTCTATTTTGGTAATTAATAAAGTGTGGGTGGGAATTACTGTTCTATAAAGAAAATGAGGATGCTGCTGCTGGGAGAACTGGAAATTATAATGGCTGTTGAGGGGGAAAGATTTGTGAGGATTATGAAAGATGTGGAGGTCTCTTCATTCCCTGCACTGTGCTGTGTTCAAAAGCTCATTCTGCTTAAGGATACATGAGCTACCTATAAAATCTTTTGAGATCACCAGCCACCTGGGGCTGGGATGGCTTCAGGATGGTGACAGTGTCCTCACTGATGGTACTTAAAAACTTGTTAGAAAATATAAGAACTTGTTTGTTAACGAAAAAGAATTGTTAATGAGAAAATTCCCACTGCTAGGCACATATTAGTCTTGGCAATTAATTTGGGGGGGGGGGGTGTTTCTGTGAAGCAGAGGTGCTGTAATGTGAGAGATCATTCAGAGCAGTGAGGGGGCTGTGGTGGGTTGACCCTGCCTGGACACCAGGTGCCCACCAAAGTCACTCTCAGCTGCCCTCCTCAGCTGGGCAGGGGAGAGAAGATACACCAAAAGGTTACTCACCAGATACTGTCAGGGCAAAACAAACTCTGCGTGGGGAAGTCGATTTATTACCAGTCAAATCAGAGTAGGATAATGAGAAATAAAGATTTAAATCTTAAGACACCTTTCCCCCTACTCCCCTTCATCCTGTATTCAATTTCACTCTTGATTTCTCTTCCTGCTCCCCTAAGTGGTGCAGGGGAACAGGGAATGGGGGCTGAAGTCAGTCCATCACCCGTTGTTTCTGTCCCCTCTTCTTCCTCGGGTGTGGGGAGAGAAGTCCTTCCACTCTGCTCCAGCATGGGGTCCCTCCCCCGGGAGCCAGTTCTTCATTAATTTCTCCAACACAAGTCCTTCCCAGGGGCTGCAGTTCTTCATTAACTGCTCCAGTGTGGATCACTTCCTTGGGATGCAGTCCTTCAGGAACAGGCTTCCCACGGGGTCACAACCTCCTTTGGACATCCCCCTGCTCTGGCGTGGGATTCCTCCAGGGGCTGCAGGTGGATCACTGCTCCCCCATGGACTTGCACGGGCTGCAGGAGCACAGCTGCCTCACCATGGGCTGCACCCCAGGCTGCAGGGGAACCTCAGCTCCAGCACCTGGAGCATCTCCTGCCTCTCCTGCCCTGCTCTGGGTGTCTGCAGAGCTGTTCTCTCACATATCCTCGCTCCTCTCTTCACTGACTGCTGTTGTTCCTGTACATAGCTTTTCCCTTCTTACCTCTGTTATCCCAGAGGTGGCACTGCAATCTCTTCTGGGCTTCTTGACCAGCAGCAGGTCCCTCCTGGAGTCAGCTGGTGTTGGCTTCATCAGACACCGGGGAAGCTTCTGGCAGCATCTCACAGAAGCCCCAAAATCTGGCCATGCAAACCCAATACAGAGGTCCACAGCAACATTTTGTTCCTGATCCGTTTATTTGTTTTCTTCTTACTTCTTTGCTGCCTTACTCAGCACCTGAGAAATGATGCAGCAGGTTAAAATACCATTCCCATTGCTTCAGCTAAACTCATCACCATGCAGAGCTGTGCTGCAGAACTTTGAGGTATGCTTTCTTTGGGATTTGGTGCTTTTCTTTTTGTTTGTGATTTTCTTGTTGCTTTGTTTGCATTTAACACTGCTGCAGGTAGGAACATAGACCTGAAGGGAGCCCGAGTGTCATCTCAGACAGAATTCCTTGCTGGCAGACCCCTGTGACTGGTGGCTGCAGCATTTCTCTCTGGGTATTGGATAGCTTTCCAGTTATCAGGACTGGGATGTTTCCCAGCTTCTCCCCTCTGCCTGGGCAAGGGTGTTCATCAGACTGGGAACAAGACAGCCTGGGAAAAAAGGAAAATATCCCTAATTGTATGCCTAGGAATGCAGCATACCTCTGGACATAGGCAATCATAAAATATGCATCCAGCAACTAGCAGGAGGTCTGGGGTGGGCTGTGGGTGGCTGGTGCTGACACGCTGATGAAAACAAGGGAACTGTAATTCAACTGATCCATGCAGGAAGCCATGGACATTTTGTTTCTTTTCCCCCTTGTAAACTGAAACAACTCTAATGGTAGCATTGAGCTTAAAGGAGGAAAAATCTGTTTTGAAGCAGAAATATGGTTTGTGGCCATTATAGCACAAGTACTGCAGTGTGATTTAGGAGTAAGTAATGAGGTAGAATTTTGGATCCTAGCTGTTACAGGGGTAGACCTCACTGTTGGGGGATTTTTGTGCAGCAGTGTCATACAGAGGGCTGTATCATTTGGCTGCTTGGTGTTTCCTTAATAAAACATAAATTTTAATCTAAGTTTTAGAGAGAGCAGGCTTCCCAGCTGAAAAGAAGAGCAGAAATTGGATAAGTCATCTATGCCCAGAGTAGGTTCTGGCTCCATTGAGGCCTTGTTGCCTCGTGGTGAGATCTTGGAAGGTGGCTGGACTCAGAAGGATATAGAAGTAATTTGATTTTTTGACAGACATTCTGTATAGAGCTCTACATGAAGTCCAAAATAGGCTTCACCTGTGGCATTGTACAATAAGAACTGCAGAACACCTTACTGGACAAGGGTTTGTTAGATATAGTGAATATAGAGTGGTCATATATTGACTGTCCTCCATAATAGCAGGCTTAAATCTGAACCTGTAGTACAATATGCAAATCCTGTACCACTTACCAAAATGAGGTATCAAGATATTGAAATATCCACTGCTCCCAAAATCCATCCTGTTTTCTGTCTTACTTTCCTTGACTGTCCTAAACAAGATACCTGGATGGAGGAGAGGACAAGTCCGTGTGCTGGGAACGGGCACGGCTAGCCCCTGGCTGAGGTGGCAGGGCAGAAGGGCAGTGTGACCATCCCCTGCCCTCCCACTGCTCTCTCACCACACACAGGTTTGGTTCCTCACTCCCTGGGGTGCCCTGATCCTGTGATCAAACCATGCAGTTCCCTCAGCAGTTCCCTCTGCTCCCTTGTTTTGCGCCATCACATCCTGCCTGTGCAGGAGTCTGGAGGGAAATGTGCAGGCTGGTTCTGTTCAGGGCTCCCCTTTAGCTCTGCAGGCCCTCGAAGGTGAAGTCGTTTTGCTGCCATCCAGCTTCACAACGTGCAGGGGCTGTTGGGTGCAGATGGGGCATGCCATTAGGGCAGTGCCTGGGAATCTTCCCAAGAGCAGCACTTGCCCTCTGCCAATCAGGTATCTGCATTTCAGTGGCCAAAATGTGGCTTTGGTGGGCCTGTGCTGAGCTGCACTGATCACCTCATCTCAGGAGCCACTTTGGTCCTCGTGGTTTGCAGAGAGAAAGAGGAAGGAAATTCATGTAACCAGTTCATTTTTTTGCCTCTGTGGCATCTGCGGATGGTCTGCATGGGTAGCAGAGGTGGTGCTACTGTTGTTTTCTCTGGTGCTTGGATTTCTGGGATTCAGGGTCTCTCATATGTTGTTAAAGAAACTGCAGGAGCTTTAATCTCACTGTTACGCCAGAAAGATTTCATAGAAGTTTTACAAAGGTAAATAATGCCAGTGTGATAATTATTTTATTATGATGAGTGAGAAAATTGAGCCTTTTATCTTCTAAAATTCAATCTAAAAGCAGTATTTCATTCTCTTTTTATCCAATAAAATACCTGAAAATGGTTTTCCTTGGAACACAGATAAGAAACACTGGCGATTAAAGATAGTGTTGTGGAATGTCTGGCAGGGTTCAGTGCATCAATAACCCTGACACGTAATTAAAGTAATTGAAAATGCCCCGCGTGTGTTCTCTGATAGAAGGCAGTAAAAAGATCACTGAGGTACCAAAGCTCTTGCACAATACCAGATATATTTTAAAATCAATCTCTTTTATTTTTAATCTTTTATTTGAGCCCTTTAAATATCCATAAAGCCCAAAACTGAACCTGCATCAGCGCCTTTAGCTTTGCTGTTGAAAGAGAGCAGCTCATATTTCATGCAGCTCATTGCTAAGGTCAGCAGAAAGGACTGGATTTCAACTGAGAAATAGGGCCAAGGGGCTCCTCAAGGATGCTGACATCTGGCAGAGCTGCGCTGCTCCCTCTCTCCTTTTCCCTATCAGTACTCTTCTTCACAATCCAGTCTTGATCTCCCCATCTCCCCTCCTTCTTTTTTTTTTTTTTTAACTAGATGTACTTCTCTTTCCCTTCTGTACTCGTACCACAGCTCTCTGAATGTAACCCTAAGATAATAGGAAAACTTGTTATTTAGAAATTTTGTGGAAGGAAGACATTCTGATGTAGGTTACTTATTTCCAGGTGGGTCCTGGACTTCATTAACCCAGAACTCCACAATGGTAAGAATTGGGGATCTTTCAGGACCACTCTAATTTTACCAGAAGGGATAAAACTGTATGAGACTCTGTAAATTACTTCAGGGAATACACAAGGGAAAGTATTTTCCAGGAAAAAGCAGATACAAACCTAGATTTGTTTTCCCCCAAGTTCAGACTCAGGCAAGGGTTAAAGTTTTTTCTGGATTTTCTTCATCAGAAAGTGTTGAGGGCATCTGGCCTTTAAAGAAGCTTGAAGTAAAATGTCACCTTTCCAGGGGAAATACTTCTTGAAATCCCTCCCTGTGGTTTGAGTGTCAGAGCTAGAACAGAATAGAGCAGACTGCGGCACTTGGAAGGCACCCACAGTGACCCTCCAGTGCAACTCCCTGGGAGCAGACAAGAAATGAGAGGTTTCCATCTTTCGTCCCTCCCTCCTTCACCAGGTTTTCCCCCTAATACTTGACTGAATTTCTGTTTTTCTGCTAAGGACACATTGGAATCATAGGCTTTGGAATCAAGGTTTCCAAGTAATTTTACATATGTGCATACTGAACCATGATTGTATGCATTTAGTAAGCCCCAATTTTCTTTTCAAATTGGAAATACAACTTCGACAATGAGAGCTAAGACAAAAATGCAAGTAGCCAGACAGATTTTGCTCCCTGTCTCCCTGATGGACAGTGCTGCATAATCAAATTATTCTGTCTATGGTTTTCTTTCATGAAAAAATGAATGCCCTTGTAAAAATAACTTCTCAAAATTAAGAAATGTGTAATGAAAGGCATATGTTGCTGTCATGTTCTTCTGGAGGAAGATGGATGTTGTTTATGACTTCTGTTGTATTTTATTAAAAAGTCCTGACATTGTAAGTGCTAAATTGTTCTTAGTTCTTGCACTAACAAGCAATATCATGTGTTGACAGGCTCCATCTATCTAAGTCCTTACAGGTCAGAGAGCCTTGGGAGTGAATCCTGGGGCTCTAGACATGCTGGGGAGGGGGGAGTGCTGGGCACTTGGGACCCTGTGAATATGGACACAGCTGTGGCTCTGGGGAGGAGCTCTTGCTGGAAGCATCACCAAGTGCTGGCTCAAAGGGCACAGACTTGGAATGTTTCAGTACCCATCATCCTTTTGTATAACTGAGCAGTCGCAAGCAATGTTTTATTCTCACCTCAGGAGGAAATAGTTGGGATTAACATTACTGGCAGTTACATGTAGGGATGAGGAAAGCATGCTCTATGCATAACATCCAGTGTGCTTTCCCTTAATCAGTGATTAAGGCAAACACAGGGAATAATCTGTTTCAGTTTGGAATTGTATTTGTGAAAGTCACTTCGGTTAACACAGAGTGCTGAAGTACGACACTGCAACACTTGTGATCTGAGGGTGATTGTTCCCCAAGGTGTTGCCCTTCAGTGATCACCAGAAGAGACTAGTCCCGAGCTTCACTAAATCCTCACTGCAGAGGCCAGGGAAACCTAAGTCAATGGAATTAAAGCATAAAATGTGCTTAAATAGAGATCTCTGGGTAGGATTAAAATTAAATATGTAGGATAAAATTTCAAAGAGGTATTTAAGCTTCAAAGATTCAGAGAAGGATGTGATTTGGGTATACAGTCTGCTCAGTACCTAATGGACAACAGTTGTTTGCATTTGTAAACATGTATAAGTACCTCAGAAAAGTATCTTGTTCTTGCAGGAGTGAGTTTGTGAGCATCCTGCCCTTCTGCCCAGCTTGTTTTATCTGTACAGTGAGTCTGCTATCAACTCAACATTTCATGAGTGAACAATAAGCCCAGAACAAAGCAGGAACTGTGTAAAGTGTAAACTTTGTCTGTGTAAAGTGTACCAGGGGGGCAGAATACCAACTATGAAGAAGACTGAGAGATGAGAAAATGAAAAGAGTGGGTTTCACAATACAGTTGTGTTTATATTTGGATTTTTCTATTATCAGTAGTTTCATTTTTTCAATTACCAACATTAACTCACTACACAGCTTTACAAGAATGCAGAGATAATACAGCTGATAACATGCTCCTAGAGGAGACATAGAGGAACTGTACTCATGCATGTAATACCAAACTGTCATTTCCAGCCAAATTCCAGTACAGAAAAGTGAAGAGTTATAACAGTTCTGAGCATGTTTGCATCTGTACACTTAAACCGTCCATAGTTTTGGTGTCAGATTGTGTGCTCTGATGAGCTTTTCTCATCTGTCTCTCCTAGGAGGAGTGTGGGTACCAGAAGAGCTGAGCTGGGCAGGCAGACAGGCAGCACCCCGCACCCACAGCTGGTGCTTGTCTTGGCTGCTCTGTTTCCAAGAACAGTCTCTTAATTAGTCTTTTCCAGGGTTTCATATCCATCTTGTTAGTTTATTTCCCTAACTCCTGACTAAAATGTCTCTTCTCCCACTTCAAAGCTACTCCTTCCTGTCCTACCTACAGTATATTCTTTCCTGTTCACCAGGAACGTTTTCTATAAGATCTTGTGTCAGAGTTCTTTAGTCTAGGCAACCCTACTTCCTTCAGCATCTCTTTTCAGATCATGGTATTCCAGATCTCAGATTTTGCTGTTCTCAGTATCCCGCCTTAATTCAGAAACATTGGCATTGTAGCCTGCTTAGAACAACACAGAGCATTTAGAGTCTTAAGAAAAAAGCAGGGTTATCAAAATGCCTCTTGGTGGGCACACGCCTCCCTTCACGTGCACAGTATGGATCCCAGTTCATCATCGGCAGACAAAAGGTCTGCGTGGATATCCTGTGGATGCCGCGTCAGAGCAGCATTGTGGGATAAGCCTTAACAGACAGCTGGCACTAGGGAAGAGACTGTCTTGCTTTGTGTCACTTCTCTGTAGCACGGGAGTGCTGCTGGAATTTACATGGTTTATGGCTGTTGTAACCAACACAGAAAAAGACACAGTTTAGACCTGGAGGGCCAAAGCTTCTTTGCCAGGAGATAAAGTCATTCAGATGCCAAAAGCTCTTAGTTTTGTTTGCACGTGCTCTAATTGCTAAACAGGGGCTGGGGAAGTGGAAGTGCTAGACTGCTTAAAGCTTGATTTAAAACCTAATGAAAGAAGCCAAACTCCCTAACTTAAGTTCATGTAGGAAAGGATCACTTTTCTTCCAGAGAACAAGTTTAGGTGGCAGCATGGGCAGGTCAGGTCCAGGACATCAGGAGTAAGCTTGGCAGTGTCTGAGCTCTGCCATGGACATTCCTAACAGTGGGCAGTGTGTTGGTAGATAAATGTGTATCCAAGGGAAATGTTAGGATTTGGGGCATTGGCCTGGGATTGTCAGGCATATTGTAACAAGAGTTGGAGCAAGAGGAGTAATAGCTTTGCCTGGTTTAAAAAGTCAGGGCATTCTTCTGATACACTCAGATACTGCCAGGTCATCAGGGCTGTAATTGCATCTGGAATGTGTCAGAAAATCCAGCTGGAAGGATGCAGCCCTGTCCCTGATGATTGGTCCATCAGAGCACCATAAAATCTGTTTCTCACCCTACAGAAATGTTGGATGCATGAGAATAACAGTAGCAGGTACTGTTTGGTTTTGTAGAAATTCTCTGATGTCTGATTCCCACGAAATCTTTAATTTTGTGTTGGAGTAGGCTCCAAGGACGGGTTGATGGGTGCTGGCTCAGCACTGCAGAGCTCTGGTGCTGCACTGGGACCAGAAGGTGATGCTGGCTGGGACAGGCTGCTTGTGCCAGAGCCCTGTGTCCAAGAGGAAGGTGTTTAACCATGCTGGCACCTGGAAGGTGGGAATGGCTTGACTAAGAGAACACCTGGGGGCTGATTGGTGGAACATCAAGTTCTCCTGCATGAAGTCTCTTTAACTCTTGAGAACAGGGCACTTATGAGATGCCCATGGCCTCGAGGGCTGCACATTTCATTAGTGGACATCCGCCTTGCCCAAACAAGCACTTGGGAGCCCCAAACATGCGTGTGAGCTGGTGCAGACCAGCAAACATCAGTGGTTTCTGAGCGATTGTTTCCTGGCAGCAGTAGTGAACATCAAAATAAACCTTTGTTGACTGTTATACAGGAATGGTAATTGGATATCTTGGAAAGCTGTGAACAGCTCTGAGATAACTGTATGTCATTTGGTTCTGGTGCCAGTTCTTGCTTTGTGAATTTGATTTGAAAACTGTCAGCCTAAGGTGAAATGCTGGTAAATGGGGTTATAAGCGTAGAAAATCTCTCTGATTGCATGAAAGAAAATGGGGGAAAAGATGGAAATTCCTGCAAGGTGAAATGTTTGAAAGAATTGCATACCAAGAGGCTAATTGGATATAATTTTTTTATCCCCTAAAAGCGTTATGATGGATGCCAGAGAAAGCTGTAGGAAATCTGTTGTCCAGGTGCATTTGTTTCCTGTGGCTAAATGTGAAACTCCCATTGACAGCTGGTGCCTGCAAATGAGTCCAGGAAACAGATGATAGCGATGAGTTACCACCGAGGAAATCAGCATGACAGCCAGACAGTGGGACTGCTTTACATGGACCCTCAGCCCCTGCCCCACAGCTTCCAAACCCGCTGTCACAGCAGGGAGCAGTGAGTTCCAGTAACATGACTGAATTCCTGAATTAACAACAAGTGCTTGGGCAACGATCTGCCTTCATTTGGGAGAATTCCTATTGGCTTCAAAATCTGGGAGTGTGGCCCAGTTAGGAACTGTGGGGTGTAACAAGTTGCTCTGTTTGAGTTTAGACTGTAGATTTATAGTTGATTTGCAGAACAGAGACTGGACATTTTCATTGTGGACCAACCTGTCTGTGTCTGCATGTGTGGGCTTGAGAGAAGAAAAAGTCAAGCCTCAAGGAAAGAAAATACCATTTTCTCAACAAGATGAAAAGGGAATTATCCACACTCTACCATCTAGCTGTTCCATTAACAAGAATCAGTGATAATAATAAGTTGCACTGGGAAAATTAGACCATGGAGTGACTAATAAGGAAAAAGAAAAGTGACTGGAAAATTAGACTTAGACCCCATTAGAATGATCAGACCACTGGATAAAATGTCAGGTGCCTAAATGAGAGCACATTTTCTATCCTATATTTCTATCTTATGGGGTAAAGAGTAAAAATCTCAAAATTGTGGTGAGGCAAGAAAAGGTAAGCATGAATCAGCCAAACCAAGACAGTGTGCTCTCTGTCAGTGTATTACAAAAATAATGCAAGAAATGCAGAGTGTTTGTGACCTTCAGATTTCTGTTCCAGAATTTTCAAAACAGTGTTGACCTTTCTGGACCACTTTCTTTTCCCTCTCCTTTTTCTATACTTCTTTCCTTCCCTATGTCCTCTTCCTTGCAGTCCTCTGCTCCTTCAGCAAGCTCTGAAGGCACCTTCAGGTACAGCCAGTTTGTGTTGCTGGGCTCCAGCCTCTGCAATGCCTGGATGAGGATTTCTCCTGAGGCAAGCAGGCACCCAGCTCCATGACTAGGTGCTACCTTTTCTCCTTGCCTTCTCCAGACTCAGCTGTAGACTCCCAGTGCCACAGAGCTGCTTTTCCTTCAGGATCAGGAGGAGGTCTGAGGCTGTCACCAGCCTGCCCTGTGTCTATCTTACGATTACCCCCAGAAGGACTCATGCAGCCCTACTTCCAAAAGCCACTTGAATGGTCTTTTTGGATCTTGGGGGCTGCATTTTGCCTCTTTGATCCCTCATCCTAAACCTCACCAGTGCTACTGCCTCCTCCAAATCCATGATCTGGTAGCATGGCTGGTGAGTGGCTCTGTTATAAACCCCTCCTGCGGTCCTTGGGGTTCTTCTGTGGCAGGAAGTTTTCCTCCAGATGAATGTTCTCCCAGAACTGATCTCTGCTTTTTTGCAGTTATGCTTGCTGCTTGCTTCCATCTCTCAGTGCCTCAGTCTCAAATATCTAGGAATATTTTCCATACTTGAAGAATTTGTGGCTTTATCTGTGCTCTGAAGAAGTCCAGTAGAGCTGCCATCTGTGCCTGCTGTCAGCTGGTTCTGCTATTTTCTCCCTTCCTTTCCCCATTCTTCACCATATGCCCCCAAGGCAGATTGTTTATGAACTAGGTCCTTAAGGCTTGTATTTTGGGAGCTGGAAGAATGTCCCTGTAACCCCTAAGTACTTTCCCACTTTTCTTCTTTTCAATGCAGCTGACACTACTTACTGCTATTAAACATTGAGATTCTTAAGTCTTGGTTGCTCCAGTAGTTCTGTTTCCTTCAAAGGCTTTGTTCTTCTCCAAGACCAGCATTTACAATTCCCATCCATGTGGTGTCAAGAGATGTGTTTTATCCAGAAGAATGCTTTTCCTAAGCCTCTGGAGTCTGAAAGGAGTCTATGCTGGAGGCAGGCAGGAAGGTGAGGAAAGAGTAGCAGCCATACCTGGTGTGACATGGATACACCTGCTTTCAGAGTAAACTACAACTGCAACAACTAAGGGTAGAGGCAGGTGATAGTGATTCCTGGGCAATAAGGCAAAAATTCCAAAGTACTGCTTCCTGAGCAAGATTTCTGTGACATTAATTTCCAGTTTCTGCAGTGATTGGATTCAGTTATCAGCATTGTTTGATCTGCAGGCTGCTGATTAACTTTGTGTATATCACATTTTACTGTACTTTACAAATGGTACCCTTTGACATAAATGACTCCAGTACTGGTTAATTCTACTTGAAAGCATTGGGGATTTCACTATTATCTTTCACATGTGGCAATAAGATTCTGTACAGCACTTTTTGCACTCAATTACTTGAGATAAATGTCCAATAAATAACTCGGAGTTCCATGCTAAGCATGAGCTAGAGATGGAGTTTGCAGTTAATGGAACAACTTGCCTGCTTTTTTCCCAGAAAAAAAAACGCAATGGGAAAGTGGTTTGAAATATAATGGTGGAAAGCATAGAATGAATTAGTACTGATAATACGTGTAGCAACTTTTACCAGATCTGTGGTACTTTTGCTTATAATAAAATAGACCAATCAACACCTTGAAGTTCAGTAATGCAGGAGAACTGATTGAGCTTGATTTGTGTGTAATCAACAAAATTGATGTGCTTGGATCTCTACAGGCTGTTTATAACTCAGGCTAAACCAGGAATAGCTTGACCATAATGCTAAGGGTTGGAAGTGTATGCTTTCCCTTCCTCATATGGAGAAAGAGACAGCAAAATAGGGGAAGCCTGTAGAACCTGGCTGTAGGAAATAGGGTAGGGGAGAGGCCATTGATAAGAAGCCATGGAAGCACACTGAAGGAGGTGGGAGGACTCAGGGACAAAGAGTTAACTTTTGAGTTTTTTTAATTGCTGATGTGTAGCCATTGTCAATTGATGTAGAAGTTTATAGGGAATTGAAAGGTAAAACCAGGATTGGTCTGCTACCAGGTGGGTTTGTGGAGTCCCTCAGGAAGCGTGATAAACAGAGCAAATATTAAATTAAGGTTTCCTAAAGGTGTACAAGTCCTGCTGTTGCAGCCCTGTGTTTGCAAGCCTACTATATAGTCTATGTATGTCTATGATGTGTATGTGGTTTCTTTATCTATATATAGATATAAAGAGAATGTACTCTTTGGGAGTAAAAAATTTTTTCAGGTGTTGGTGTTTCTTCAGAAAGGAAATCAGTAATGGAGTCCTGTATATCTTTGTTGCAGTGGAATGCTCTCTGAGCAGAACAGCCATATAATTTAGAAATTAGCTGATTTGTTCAGACTTTTCAGCCTCTTTGCACCAGCAATGAGTTCTTTCTTCCATTTCTTCCTTTTTATTCCAGATTTTTTAGTGTTTTCTCCATGCTTCTGCTCATTACTGTGTGCAAGTCCCAGCCAAAATGCATCAAACCAAATCCAAGGGAATTAACTCTTACCCTTATTGCTTGTGCTCTCAGGGAGGTTTGGTAGTGATCCAGCTGCCTCCACAGAAGAGGTTACTTTTTCTTTCTGCATATACTGAATGGAGAGCAGCTGTTCCCTTCTCCCTCACACATCCCTTCCACGTGGATAATGGGCAGAAAAAAAGGGCTAGATGAGAATGGAGGAGCTACCCAGCCTGCTTGATGAGGCAGGGAAAAAATCTCCACTAAAGACTCTGCAGTAGTGCAGAATGCCAAGAGCTGAGCCTGGGATGAGACGGAAGCATGTAAGCTTTATTTTGCAGCCTGTGGAAGTCCTTTACCAATTTGGGGGGTTTGAGGGTCCCAGTCTGGACCTGCCACTGCAGAATGGGGTTGACTGCAGTTGCTTGCCTGGAGTGAATTCCTCTGAGTGTTCAGTTACTAAAGCACAGCCCAGGTGTTTGCCCCGAGGCACCTCACCCGTGTCCTGTCTGCAGAAGCATCTCTTTCCCCTTTGGAGGATCAGAGATGTTTTGCTGCCAGGATTGCCATACAGGGGAGGGTGTTTCCATCCTACAATTTAATTAGTAAACCAAATGTGAGAAAGCAATAATCTCATTATTAATAAACTAATAAATTTTCCCCTCGGTGCAAAATGTAGTCTTCATTGTGTAAGGACTAAAAAAAAGTTTAAATCTTTCTGGAAGAGAGAAGGGGGGAACGTGGTGGTAGAACAGCTTAGTCAGAAGATGGATGAGGCAACGGTAGCTTGATATTGATCTCTGTCCTTGAATTAGATAGGCACTGGCTGATAAAACATCCCTATTTCTCTAGCTGTCATCACGTATTTCCAAAATATCTCACTTACCTGCTGGCTGCTCAGCCTTGGGAGCAAGGCCTGTGCTGCCTCTCAATGAGGCCTCTCTACCACAGAGCAGAATGGAGATGTTAAACTAACAAATGCAGCAGTGTGAGGCTACAGCCAATTAAAAGTTTCTGTTTGACATGTCAAGTATGAATTTCCACTTGAGGGAAATGTGCCTTTTCAGATGACATTGGCTCAGCATTAAATGTTACAGGTACCAATGATGCAGAAACCTCAGGCGTTTGTGGTCTTGCTGGTATCCAGAATGAAGCAATCTGATACATCTATTCTGAAAAAGTTTGCACAACACCTGAATGTAAATGCAGCTCTTGAGTCAAAAGGAGGGAGGAGCGGGAAGCCCCATCTCTCTGGCATTTCTCACCCAACTCTTTGCCAGAACTTGGGTCTTTGTGTGCTGGCTGTGCCTGCCAGAGCTGTCCCTAAGCTCTGGCTGCCCAACCCTGGAGTGTGGCAGAGCCTCTGCACCTCACTGAGCACCCCAGCTCTCAGGGTGAAGGGAAATTCAAGAAACCCTGTCCAGGAGAAAAATTTGTGCTTCCATGTAATGTGTTTGAAAGATCTCCAGTGACACTGTTGCCTAGGTAATACAGCCAGTAAATTAGCAACGTTGCTGTAAGACAACCTGATAAATGAGACCCTACTTACGATTCTAATGGTTGTAAATATGAATGCAAGGGAGATTAGTTCTTTGGGAGGTCTCTCTCTATTTTCTAGAAATCAATAATACATAGCCCTTGTCATGGAAAGCATTTATCTGTGTTCGATCTTACCTCCCCCAGAAATGGTTCTGCATCTGCAGGCAGGAATTTAAGCATGAACAAGGGTTTGCACAAGTGGGTCACTATCTGGCAGATCCTTTATCTTACTGTTCTGTCACTAAGGTTGCCTTAATTTATGGATGTCATACTGTAGTGCTGCTAATTTTAGTTGGCCATAGCAAGGGAAAGTCTTTGTCTTCTGTAATTTCTCATCTTTTTGGCTTTTTAAGAAATGCTGTTTTCGATTAGCATGATTTACATCTGTGAAGTTAGTGATTAGATTAACTTGGGTGGTTGGGAGGCTCTTAAAAGCACAGGACCCTCATGAATTCTAAACTTAATCATTGTCTACACTCAGAATATCCTTTCTGTTTAATAGCAGTCTAGATAGGTAGTTTGTTTCCTGTATCAGCAGGCAAAGATTGCAGGCCTTCATTCCCTGTGATACAGACAATCTCTTTATTTTTAATGTGCTCTTGCCCATTGAAAACAAGGGTGCTGTTCAGTGCCACAGCATTGATTCCTCAGCAATGTGTTGTAAGAAACTACAGTGGGACCTCAGTGGATGGTACCTCATCACTTGTGACAGAAAATCACTGCCAGAAGGTTGCCAAGCATTTAGTTAAAAAAACCCACCTTACTTTTAGTCCTTAATATGTCTTCATACCAAAAGACACCTTAAATTAAATAACTTTGTATTTAAGTATTATTACATTTTCCATTTGTTGGTAGGCACAGAGGGTAAAATATATCAAATTTGGTAATCATATTTTATCATATTTTCTTCATTTGTTTTAAATGCTAACTCTTGACTAAGGAAAGAGCTGTTTCTTACAAGTCTAGGCAGAATGGAGGCTTAGCAGTAACTTAGTATTGCCTTTTGATTTTTGTGCAAACATTTAAGTGGGTTTTCACTGCTCCCTCTGTGAATGCTCCCAAAAGTTTATTCCTGGTAGCATTGACACTGTTGTTACCTTCCATTATCTATGGACAGATGGTTATTGCTTATCCAGTTAAGAAATGAAGTTAAGTTCAAAGCACAACAATGTGGTTTCTTCTGTTGCAAAGACATTCTCGGGTAACTTTTTTAATGCCAATTGCACAGTCTATGCAGATATAAAAGTTTGGTGGTGATGTTCTGCATCAGAAGTGAACAGAAACTTACTTTCCTTGGAGGCTTATGATAAAAACTCCCCAGAAATCAGATCAATATCTACATTCCTGGCTTTTTCTTACATCTCTAGAGGTTGTGTTAAGAGTGGAAACTAGTTCAGAAACTGAACATTTAAAATGCGCAACTTAGCGTTTTATACCTGGAAATCCATTTTTAGACAATCACATTAATACATGACCCCTTGCTTTTGCCTTTACTGCTCTTTTTTCTAATTATACTGTATATGGAAGTTTGGTCTTCTTTAGTTCTCAAATTGCCACAAGTGACACGTTACAAAGATGAATATTCTCTCCAAGGGAAATCTTTTATTTTAATTTCCTTTGCAAAACCCTACATCAGCAAACTGACTGGGAAAGCTGTTGTGCTTTCTTTTCTAGTTTGCTAATTGTTTGCATGACCAAATTCCTTTTTCTGGGCAAGAAGTTTCCCAGCAGCAGTCTACTCCCCTACCTCCTACCAGGTAGAAGTGATAAATTTTTAATTATTATATAATAATTTATAGTAGCACATGCATTGCAGTTTGTTGGGAATCTCTCTGGCAGGGCCATGGCTTTGCCCTACCCCAGACACATTCCAGCTTGTGTTCCTTGTCCAAAAGGCCCTTCTTCAAAGTTCAGGGGGTTTGTGTGGTTTTGAAAAATATTCTTTCTTAATTTTTCTTTGAAAGACCAAGCCATTCACTTGCATTGTTTGCATAGTTACCACTTCTGCTGGACATTGGACTTTTCCCACCACTTGCATCATAATTAAATACTAGGAATTTTTGAAGGATGAGGTTTTTAGTCAGTAAAATTATTCAAACTGTTGATTGTGATTATATATTAAATTGCCTGTGAATTAATCTGACTTTATCAGCATTGATAATTGTTTTGGTAATAAAAAAATGTTGACTCCTGCTCATATAAATTGAATAAAGAGAATGTTCTTACATTAAACATTTGCTGATAAGTAGGCATGTACTGCCTCTGTTCTGATAACAGTTTCCCTCAAATGCTGATTCAGGTTCGCAAAGTCTTGAACACAGCACTGCAGGCTGTGAAATTACTTTTCTTGTAACAAATTATTCAGAAGCTTTGTATTAGATGGAAGACAGCCAGGTTTCTACTCTGGGCTGCAAGTAATCCAGACAGAAACAGTGTTCACGTGAGCCCCTTGTGTATTAGAGCTGCCAGGAAATAAAACCTTTTCCTTGGCATTAGAGTCTGCCTACACTGAACTTTCCAGTGTTACTCCACAGATGCTTTTTGGCAGAGGGAATGCTCACATCTACGTGGAACAGGAGATTTTGTAAAGGTGACCTCTCCTCTCCTCCTCTTCCTCCTCCTGGTCAGGATGCAGGAAGTGGTACAGCACGGGCAGCAGTCCCTCATCTCTCAGGTGCTGGAGTGCCGCAGTATCCCCAAGCTCTAGTTCCTTCAGTTAAATCAGCTTTTCAAACATATTTTTCTTACAGTGGTTGTATCTAATCTTGGGGTAGCTGTTCCCAGGGCTTACATTAGTGTGGAGAGGACCATGCCCACCAGGAATGTTATGTTTGCCAGTGACTGAGGCCTTTGTGCTGCAGGATTGCTGGAGAGTGCAGTGCAGTCTGTGCAGCCAGAGCCTTCTGCTTTGGAGACTGCTCCAGTCCAGCCCATGACTTCTCACTGCTTTGGAAACTGCTGGATCAGCCAACTGGCTGGGGTAGTCAAGAATTTTTTGTTTGGTTCCCCCCCATGCCTTTTCTGTCCTCAGACTATTAAGCCAAGTACAAAACTACTCAGATTAGTTCATTTGCAGCAGAATCATGTTCACTGACTGGGATTTACTCCTGGCAGAAGCTTCTTCAGTTTTGATCCAGTTAGCTAAGCTCAAGGCAAGATATTTAGGACATTTCTGAGGGTTTTATGGCATTTCATCCCAGATTTATGGAGACTGCACTAATACCTTTAAAGTCTTAGGGTAAGATTGTCACCATCCTGACCCCATCATCCTGACCCGAGTGTGGAAATGAGCCCGGCTCATGTCTCCAAACCTGTGTGACACCGAGTGTTAAACTGAGTGTTACACTGGGATCACAGCGGCCCAGATTTTCTCTGTGTCAGTGTAACTGGATACCTTATCAATTCAGAGTAATTCCACTTGCCCAGGGAGCTGAAAGACACCTGGGATCTACTTTCTCTGTAGAGACCTGCACCTCTTTCCTTACTGTGACTGCCCCAGGACAGCATCCTCATGAGTGGCAGCCGCAAACCTTGGACACCACCTGCCTTTGATCCAGGCCTTGTGATGAGCGTTCTTACCTGAATGATCCCTACTCAGTCTGTTCTTTTTCTTGGGAGGAGAGAGGGGCTCAGGAAGTTTTCTGCAGCAAAGGTTTTCTTCCCCCAGACAGGTAAGGAGGGCTGCCAGTTCAGTGAAGCTCATATTGGCACAGCTGGGGTCCATGCTGTGGGACTGTCACTGTCATTCCATGGCTGGGACTTTTGGAGCTGGTCCAGTCCTGTTTCTAGGCCAGTGTTACACTTACCACGCATCAGAGCAGCACTCCACGCTCCATGGGCGTGTGTCCGTAACCCCTTCGGCTTCAGCTGGGCACTTATTGCTGAGCAGGGGCATCCTGAGTTCTGTGAACTTGTGACACTTTGTGCTTTGAATCTGTCCAGTTCCCTGATGGAGAGACCAACAAGGCTTGTGCCTCTAGATCACAAATATGGGAGCAGACCCAGAAAGATGATTGAGGTAATTGGCAACTGAGACCAACCCACAGGTGGTTTTGTGCCAAAACAAAGCTTTGTAGAACACTTGAAGTTTCAGATCCACACCTGGACACTAAAATATGTGAGTAGATTTTTTTTTTTATAATCTTGTCTTACTCCTTGCATGAGCAACAGTTGCACAACGTCTCAAAACTTACGTCAGCTCTGTAGGTTTTGGAATACTATTGGGAACAATAACGTTCGGCTTTTAAAATTTTTTTAATCTTGACTTATGTTATGGTGGGATTTGAACAGCATTGTCTCTAGCTTCCTTGATGCCCTTTAGTATTAAAATTCAGCCACACAGAGAACTCATTCATAAAGGAGGAAAGTGGGAATGGCTCTACTGTTCCATTTGTTGATTACCATCACAGGGAACTGGAAATGAGAATGGGTACCAGCAATACAGTGAGAAAGTCAAAATACTAACAAGCTATTATTACATTGAGTAATTGTCATTCAATTCAGCACTTGCACAGTGAATGCAAAGTAAATTAATCCTTGACATCTCATCAGTATTGCTGCATAGACAATTTGTCAGATTATTAAAAATACTGCTACCTGCAAGCTGGCATTGGGGTATCCCCAGAGAGAGGATTAGTTGCTTAATCAAACTGTGACACATTAGAAAAGGTCTCTATTAATCGGTAATGAAATGGTTTATAAAATGGATTAGTTGTTTCTAACCCATAAAAATTGTTTATTTTATGGTAATATTAGTGCATTGTTGTTCTTACACTAGTTTATTGCAGGTCTGCCATGGTATGGTAAAATTGAACAGGATTAGCAATGCCATGTTGGGAATTAGTAAATCCATTACTGTAACTGGTTTCCATTGCGTCAGAAGGCAAGACACATCCACATTGCTAATTCCAGTAGTTTCTAAGTTCTGTAACACAGGGAGTGGGATCCAAAGGCATCTCCCTGTGTAGATGCTTTGAGCTGCATTTCCTTTCCCAGAAAGCTCTAAGAATTCACAGGTTAAGAGACAATTCCATACAAAACCAACCTCCAGCCCTCAAACCCGACAGAGTTCCTTAGCAGCACTGAAATGAGTAGGAAGCCCTTCAATCTTTCATCTCAGTGTAAGGCTAAATGAAAATCTTTCAAAATCTAAAACTTTTTCTGTAGCCACCTCCCCCATCTTCTGCTCTCACAAATGAACCCGAGGGACTTCTGTAATATCACGGAGTATAAGTGAAAACAGAATTAAGTCACAACTGCATAGATTACGTTCAGTTCCCAGTGGGAATTACACTGAGAATTGGGCAGAGTCAGTGAAGAAAGATGAGCCATCATGGGACTCCTAGGGCAGGAGGGAGCTGTAGTCCTTGAGAAAGCTGCAGGAACTGGCAGGATGGGAGCTGGAAAAGATAACAGTGAAGCACAGACTGATGGAGGGTAAAAGCTAATCTTAAAAGGCTCTTTGGGAAAGCATAAAGCTCTGCAGAAGCTGTTGCTGTCCCTCATACTGGGAATATACCAGCAGTTGAATGTCTCTGTGGTTTTGTGTTTGCAAACTTGGGTGTTACAGTTAAGAACCTGGAAAAAATTAAGGCTTCAGTCTCATATAAAAGTGTGATCTTTCATGGCTTCACTCCCATAACTAGGAAACAAACTCCTGACACATCGTTGTGCCTAGCTGCCTGTTGTTGTCACAGTGAAAGACAAGATCTACACTGCAAGAAATCCAAGGAAAGTTAATCTGTAGAATGAAATGTGTGTGCACAGAAAGAGATGTCTGTCTGAGCAGGGCTATATGTATATAAAATATCATCTGTGTGCCCGTACAAATCTGACTTCACCGTTTTCTAGAGATTTTTTCTAAATTGGAATTTGATTTTATTGTGCTTCGCTGTAAAGATCCAAGCTGTTGTTTGTTTGGCCATACAGAGCTTTCAACACACTGACGCTGGCAATACCCCTGTGTACTTCACAGGAATGTCTCTCTTCTTCTCTAAACAATGCAGATTGTCAAGCTTGGTGAAGTTTCTTGGGAATCTTTGAACTTAGCTGTGCCTTGTAACCATTTTTTGGTGTTTGGTGTTTCCTAACTACCTCTCTGCAATAAAATGCATTGTCCACTTGCCAGCACGTGGCTCCCCTCCATTTTCTTTTTCAGAAAGAAACACAGTTGGGGTTTTTTTCTGGATATAGGATGATCCTTGTGTCTGCACAGTTCAGGCAGAAATTTGCTTTTCACTAAAATCTAGCTGTTCTTTACAAAATGTATTACTCCTTCCTTGGATTCCCAGTAAACAGTAAATCTTTAGTCAGCTACAAACAAAAGTGTTGAGGTGCTGCCCAGGAGTGCATGGGAAGCTTGGCACTGAACGCGTGCAGGAGTCCAAATATGCTCAGTTTAAAATTCCCCATTGGTGCTTCTTAGAAAAACTGAAGAAAACAGAAAAAAGCTTTCATGAGATATATTTCCTAACTAGCTCTACTGCCATTGCTGTACTTCTAGAAGTAGTTGGAATTTGGCAGCAGGAGTGAGACTGGGATGAGCTCAGTTGGTCAGATCAGGATGCTGATAACACCAAGGTCGTGAGTTTGATCCCTGCAGGGGCCATTCACTTAAGAGTTGGACTCAATGATCCTCGTCCCTTCCAACTTAGAAGATCCAGTGATTCTGTGACTGGCTACCATAGCTTCCTTTAATGCTTCTGCATTTTCCCAGACTGATAGGGAGATTGCTGCCAGTGCATTCTCAACACAGAGCTGAAAATGGTTTTTAACACTTTTTATTTCCTTTTCTTTCCTTCTCTGGTGAGATGGCTGTTTCATGCTGCTTGGAAGTGGCAGGATGGAATTTCATAAATATTGTGAACACGTATGTAGGTGGTATCCCAGCCCAGGATCCCAAGGGAACTGGAGCTGTGATTGTTCTGAAGAGCTCTGACCAGCTGGGATTTTTGGTTCTTGTTTTCCAGGTTTCTTTAATGTCACTAGAGGTGGTCTGCCTTGTTCCCAGGAACATAAGGTGCAGATGTGTACACACTGCTCAGTTTCCTTACGTGACTTACAAAGTCAGCATGTTCTCAGCTGTATGGTGGCACTTGAGAGTAATATTCTTCTTTTCCATGTGTCATATTCCAGGACATGTGCCTGTCAAAACTGACATAGCATAAAAACACCTCAATAAAGAAAAGAGGATTTAAAATAACTAAAAATAACTAGGAGAAACAAAATAATTACTGCAAATAATCCAGGAAACCAAAGTTGTAAAAAAATCTTGATTGAACTTCACCATCAAGTTCCTTGGGAAGAGTGATTAGCCCAATCTGTCTGGTGCTGAGTGAGCCACGTGGAATTTCATATCAGATAAAGATTTCAGCACATAATCAGAATTTCAGCATGGACAAAATTTCTGTAAGTGTGTATTTTTAGCAGATCTGGGCCTTGTGTGAAAGCATGTAGATTAAATGATAGTTTTAATGTCATTTGGGATGAGGTCATTTTGGAGCAAGAAATGGCTTAAAAGGACTTCCATAAATTTTTCAAAAAGTAAGAATCCTAAACCTCCATAGTGCTCCTCTGAGGTTTCTTCTGTTTGAGAAATGCTTCTCAGAAGGTCATTAGACATGTATATTGTTGCCAGGCCACTCAAAGCCCATTTATACTTCAGAAGTTCCATTCCGTGTCCCCTCTGCTTGTGTTGGTTTTTTCCTGCTGTTGAATAAAGTGATGGCAGACATTCAGAGAAAAAAAAATTAGGGAAGCACAGAGGAAACTCCCATCTGATATGTTGAATGTAATGTGAAATAAAATGTTTGTAGAATAAATGTATGTTTGCGTGTGGAATGTCAGCACAGCATGGCTGTAGCTGGAAAAATGGATAGCATGGAGTGGGAGGAACTGGAAATGGAAGAAACTGTGGCATGAGAAAGGCTGAAATAGGACAATAGGTTTGGGAATGCTGTCTCTCTGTACCAGTTTCCCACCTCTCAGATTTTCTGCTTCCCACTTGGCTCCCAGACTTGCATGTCCATCCCTAAGTGTTCTTCCTCCCTCTCTGTGACTTGCATTCCTCTATCTGCAGCGATTGATATTGGCATCAGGAGAGAGGAGAGCAGAGCATGTGCCTCCTGCGGGAGGGAAGGTTGATAGCACTTGTGTTCAGATTCTGGTTGCAGAGACAAAATTCCAGCCTGAAATGAGTGAAAAGACTCAAAAGGAAAAGGCTGAAGGAACCATGTAATTGATTGCGTTAAAAGTCTTAAAACCTTCTGGTTAAGAGCATATCTGCACCCCCCTAATATGAGCCTTCTTACCCTCATTCATACTTGGGAGGGGATGCTGGGGACTACATCTTGCAAGAGATCCCCCTTTTTCTTTTCCCAGCTGGCCTTTCACAGCCTTACCAGAGAATCACAGAATCCCAGAATGGTTTGGTTTGGAAGGGATTTACAGCCCATCCAGTGCCACCCCTGCCATGGGCAGGGACACCTTCCACTATCCCAGGTTGCTCCAAGCCCCGTCCAACCTGGCCTTGGGCACTTCCAGGGATCCAGGGGCAGCCACAGCATCTCTGGGCACCCTGTGCCAGGGCCTGCCCACCCTCACAGGGAACAATATCCCAATATCCCATCTAACCCTGCCCTCTGGCAGTGGGAAGCCATTTCCTGTGTTCTGTCCCTCCATCCCTTGTCCCAAGTCCCTCTCCAGCTCTCCTGAAGCCCCTTTAGGCACTGGAAAGGACTCAAAGGTTTCTTTGGGTCCTTCTCTTCTACAGGCTGGACACCCCCAGCCTTCCCAGCTGGGCTCAGAGCAGAGGGGCTCCAGGCCTGGACTTGTCCCAACAGGTCCATGTTCTTCCCGTGCTGGAAGGCCAGACCTAGATGGCATATGTGCTCCCAAAATTCATCTCGTGTTTTGATTCAGAAATTGTTTAAAAGACTATTCGAAAGTTGTTCTGATTAATGGAAGGGGGAAAATTGTAGGCAAAACCCCTCCGAGTATCCTTTTGTCTGCAATTTTCTCTTATTTCTCTCTTAATCCCAGTGTAAGTCATGTCACTGAACAAGAGTGCTACCTTGAACATTATTTTTTTAGAAATACTTAAGTGTTCTAGGATGTAAACTGGGCTCCAACATTTTATTGGCATTTAATTCAAATATAGTTGCAGACTTTCATGATGCGAGGAATAAGTTGATTAAAAATGCCCCTTCTGTCTAAAAGAGTAATTTGAGTTAAAACATTTCATGAAAACATTTCTACACTGTTGTTTTCTGTGGTCTGTTATTAGGCCATTTTGAGACTGAAAGAATTAATTTTGCCTTCTTTAGTTGTGATAATTGTCAAAACCTTTACCTTGAAGTTATTTTACTATTTCATTTAATGAAAGTCAGAATTGTTCTTTTCCAAGAAAAGCAAACTTTCATCATTTAATTTCCTTCAGGTCATAAATTTAGTTTTTCACCATTTCTACTCATTAGGCTTTAAATGAAAGAACTTTTCAAGTTAGAGAACCTGGTATTTATCCTTCCCAAAGTCTGGATCAGGAGCAAGATGCCAGCTCCTGCTCCACAGTTAGAGACTGACTTTCATGGGAATTTGATTAGTCTGTGTGTGAAACCCACTTTTCCCAGCTGTGAATCTGCTGGTTGAGCTCAAACCAATCCTGAGCCACCTGTTATACTGGCTCTGGGGTCTGAGAGGCAGTGACCAGACAATAGTTCTGGTATTTCTGAATAAAAGTGTGTAAATGCATTTATTTGGCAAACTCCTGGGAGTCCGGGGCTGTTCCTTTTTATTCTCATGGAGTATGGGAATGTCTGATTTTCACTTGAGGCTTGTGCCAATATAAGAAACTGTATCAAGATTCATGGTAGCCAAGGAGGAAATGAACTAAAATTACTATTTAAGAAAGCAAAGCAAAAATCCCACCCTTGAAAAGAATTTATGATCCTCCCCCAGCTGAATTGTAACAGAAATGAAATACAGTTTTATTTGAGCCAGCAAAGCAAAGCAACATAACAGCACGTTTCAACATCTAGTTTCTACTCTGATCTAAGTGAAAACTGCTGATTGCTGTGTTTGTTCCAAGCAGGGATGTGCCACGGTTGTCTTAAATTTTCTTGCAAACAATGAATCGCTACTAATGGCACTGCTGATACTTCTGCAGCTATTATCATATATTTAGACAAGCTCATTACCAGCATTATGGATGTTAACACTCCGAAAGAGCTATCAGCCTACCCAGGGAACAAAGGGAAATAGGCAAGCACACAGAAGTTATTTTTATGGAGGGTAGTTTTAAAAAGCACTCATGCATATTGCACTGTTTGCATGCAGGTCCTGAGCCAGTGGGATGAAGCCACATGCTGAAGAGTGTATTTGCCTATATGGAATAATTACAGATAAGAAAAAGGTAGCCTATGGAAGGAAATGGTGCATTTCGGTGTCTTATCTCTGATCAGTTCTTGGTGTTGGATTCTATCCATGTCTTAAGTGTCCTTAAGGTCATCACACAGGGTACAACTTATGTCTTAAAAGGGTCCTTAGTCAGCTGTCACTTGAGAGGTGGGTGAGCAGTGTGGGGAAGATTTTGCTGTTCAGCAGCAGTGGAGCTGCATCTGCTGTCAGAGAGCTCCTGTGAGTGTAGAGCTGCAGCTGCAGCCCAGATGGGAAAGGCTTGAAGTCAGGGATTTCCCCCTCTGCAGGGGAACATCCCTGTGGGCAGCAAGATGCAGTCACCCAGCCTGAACTACAGAAACCACCACAGCTGGGTTCTGTGGTCAAACACTCAGCCGGGGAATGGGAAGGAGGGATCTATCCACATGAGAGACTTTGGCATTTGGGGATGCATTCATGTAAATATGTCCTGGTTTGAACTTTTCCCTCTGTGTGAATGTACCCCTTTTTCCTTTGGGGCACACCTGAGCCTACCTTGGGCATCTCTCTTGAGTTCTTCAGCAGTTTTTGAGTTTTGTAAGAGGAGTTCTTAGAAGGCAATCAGCCCCAAATATCTGAAGCTAGGGGACTAATACCACTTTTTAAGGTCCCTGCTTCAATTTGGAGAGAAAATAAATTTAAATGGATTCCTCCTTCTGCCTGTGGAGCACCTCTCTTGCTCCCTGCCTGCTTTGCTAGTACGGCATAAACCAGACATCGTAGCTGGAGCAGCCAGCGTGACTGAGGCATCCAGCCATCAGAGGGGTCTGGCAGCAGCTGGGAATGCATGTGGGATGGAGTAACTTCTTCCTTCACCCACTGCCTAAAGCTGAGGATGGAGCCCTGCCCTCCCCAAGGAGCTCCCTGAGGTTTCCTCGCTGGTGAAATCTGCAGGGAACATCCTGACAATCTCATACGACAGGGAATGAGTGTGAATTTCAGGAAGCAAAATGATCAGAATAAATATGCAGCTGTATAAACGCTTCTTTGAGGGCAATTTCATACTGCTGTAATTTCAGTTTTGCCTGGAATTTTTCTGGAATGGTTTTCAACATCAAAAGCATAGGGAAACACATGGTTATCTTTTTCAATGGGAGGCCTCCACCCTTCAAAAGGAGGCTGAGCCTTCAGTAATTTGATTCCAAGAAAGCATGTAATTACAGATTTCAATATTAAACTCTTTCACAAAAGCACCCTTTTCCCTGAGAAGGCTACAGATCTGGGCTTTGACAGCTGTGGCTCAGTGACTGTTGGACAATCAGCATTTTCAATTAACCCCAGAGCTTTCAGCAGAACTGGCTTTTTAAATTATTTCTGTCCCAGCTATGACAAGTGTATCTGAGAAACTTACGTAGTATCTCAAGTACTGCAGAAAGGATTTGCTTGCCTTAATGCAGACATTTAAAAACAGTAACAAAATCTTCATTGAATATATTTGTTTCCTCTCTGAGTCCGAAGCAGGAGCAGCTTCATTTGAGAAATATAAGACATACCAGTGTAAAAGGAGGCAGAATCAGTGCCATGTCATCAGGCTGCTGCTTTCATATACGCTCCCTGAAATGTGGACAAAAAGTTACCTTTTTTCCACCCCTTATCCTCCAGCTGGTGCCGTGGGGGACAGTGCCACAGCAACCTTCTGGGAGGTCCATCACTGGCACTGCTACACTGGAGCACAGCCTGGGAGCTCTGCTGAGCAGGGATTTATTGCCGTGTGCTCATGTTTGACTTGTCCTGCACTGCACCTGGCTTCTGCTCACCTGCGTGTCAGGTACTTCAAGCAGGCTGCTGGAAAAGCACAAGTTACGCCCCTCAGGATAAATTGCTTTTAAATGTGGGTATATTCAATTGCACATCAAGTGTTTCTTAACAGAATACTGCATTTTTGCAGAGCAGGAAGAAGTGTGGGGAAAATCCTTACGCATTTTAAGTTGCTGCATTTTGATGCAGTTGATGCCTAAAATTCAAAAGGAAAGTTTCCAAATAATATTGGGAGGGTAACACAAAAAGCAGGTCTTTAAAGAAAGCTTTCAGGTGCACAAAATATGCTTATGTGCACATCCAGTATTGAATTCTTACTGTTTGTATGAGTTTCACTGTTCAGCATATCTAGCAAGTACATCCAATAGAAGGATGGTTGCCTGGTAACCCACCCTGTGTACCTGCCCCATTGGGGTTTTTCCAAGGGTTTCTGCCCCACATCTTGTTATATCTGTGAGGTCTGGTGCAAAAACAGGGTGTCCCTCTTAGAGATTCCTTTCCTTGGATATCAGACAAAACAGGTGGCAAAAATGTGAGAAAGTTTATCTACTGTTCTAAAGTGTGAGAGAGGTAAGAAATAAGTGAAAATGCTAGAAACTATACAGCTATATATATATTAAAATCTACAAAGCTACAAATATGTAAAAAGACAAAAATCTTTAGGTGTCACAGTCATGCAGAGTTTAGCATCTTGGGCAGATTTGCTCTTTCCTGTATGCTGTATTTCTGTTTTAATTATCCTAATGAAAGCTTGCCATGCTTTTATTTTGGTTTTATCCTTTAAAAAGACAGGCCAGATATTCAGCTGGTATAAAGTGGTACATGGTGATTTACACCACTGGAACACTTTGCCCACAGTGTGCTGGTGTAGGTAGTTGTTGCTCTTCTGAATTTGAATGCTGTTTTTGAAAAAAAGCTTGGTTAAAAAAAGGCAAAGTAAGGCTGAAAGGAGATAAGGATCATCAAGACCCAATTAAAGAGAAGCTGGAGGGAAAGGCAAAACAACACCAGAAGGGTGACCACTGTGACAAGCTCTCCATCTGTCTGTAATGGCTTTTCCTCTCAGCACATCCCAGCAGAAGCTCCCACTTGACTGACTCTGGAGTCCGCGGTGCCAGGCAGGGCTCGAAGCAAGAGTTCTGGTCTGGCTGCTTTCTGGGGAAGCAGCAGCAGTGTAAAATCCCTTTAGACAGCTGCACTCAGAGGTGTCCCTGGGTTTGGCTGCAGGCTCACATTGCAGCTCCTGCTCAGGCTGCAATAGGGGATCCCAGGCAGCAGGATGGGAAACCTGGAAAGGCTGCCAAGGATGCATGGGAATCTCAGCCAGACTGCTCCCTGCTCCATCCATCACGGATCTCACTCCAGTCACTGTGCCTGGCTGCACCACTGGGACTGTCTGGGCTCCAGGGAGTGGGCTCTGGCAGTGAACAGTGTCATGTAGCACTGCCTGGCCTGAGGAGTAGGTTGAGGGGAATGCAATGGTGAAAATGTATCCTAGCATCTTCTGTTCCGAATAGATTCCTCTGTCCTGAGCTCCTCAGCCACACCTCCGATTTTATGCTTGTCATTCCAGAGGTTTGCTGTCAGGGTCAGGCACTTGGAAGGCTGCCCAGGTTATCTGAGGTACAGGATAGGTGTGTGTGAGAGCTGTCATTTCATTTCCCAGCTTGCAGAAAACCCGCAGCTGTCCTGCAGGGAGGTTTGGGGAGCGCCGTGGCACGGAGGCAGAAGGCTCACAGCCAGGGGCACAGGGAGGGGCAGGGGCACTGGCCTTTTCACAGGGTGAGACAGACACTCGGGGAGAGAGCAGTGCTTTCAGCCTCCTGCACTGGATGTTTTGTTAAACATTCCAGGAACTGCTGTGTCCTCTCTGAGCCAGCAGTGCCTGTCTGGATAAGATGGATTTGTGCCATGGCTATGTTAACTCTTGCTGCATATGGAATGGATCCTGCATTTGCCTGCTCAGTTTGATGGTGAAGAAAAGGTTTGTCCTCTGACTTTGGTTGCCCTGAATCTGAAAGAAGCTGCAGTAAATGAATTCCAAATTTATTCTGTTAGACAAAAAAACCTAACCGAGCTAGAGGGGAGCAAGTCACCATGCATTTTCTTCATAGGCACTAAAACAGCTTCCCTGAAACCTGTCCTGTCCTCCCTCACTCTCACCCTTGCCCAGGAAATCCCTCAGTAACATGCAACAGGGTTTCAGTGTTGCGCTGTAAGCAGTTGACCTTTTTTCCCAGAAATTGAGTGTAAATTAACTAAAGGTGGCATTAAGGCTGCTTGGCAGTTCTGCTGATGTTTGTGTATTGTTCTGAAGTAGTCTAAACCTTGAGTAATTTCACAACACTAAATAAAAAAATCTAAGTGTAGTAAGTTCACTGTGACTGATTTCATTTAGAGATGTCAACGGACTTGAAAAGAATCAATGGGTAGCATATGTGCTAGGGTAAAAAAAATCCATTTTGCTCAGTTCTTTTGGGCTCTCTCTCAAAGCTTGTGCTACATTATCTGTGTTTAGACGGGGAGATGACGGTGCTCCTTTCTCCTCCCTGCACTCCTCTGTTTGTAGCTGAAATCAGTGTGCCTGGATGGAGCTGCCCTTTTGCAGCCTTGCTCCTTATGGACAAAGCATGGGAACAGGTAGTGGGTTTAAAATGTGACAGACAGCCCAGCAATCCAGGACTTGGCGTCCTTGCAGGAGACTGGGGCTTCTTTCCTGTCCCTTCCCTCTACATCTGGAAAAAAAAAATACACACAATATTTTCCTCCTTTGAACAAAGAAATTGTCATTTCCTGTATAAATTCAAAGGGAATTCCTCCATTGATTGAAACGTTTACAGCCTAATTGCTGGAAACATTTGAAGGAGCAGCTCAGCTCTGGATGGGGCAGGGGTCTTCTATGGGAGTGGGATTAAGACATTTTTAGTCGATGGAGCCAGCAGCCCCCAACAGTTCAGTGAGCAGGGAAGGGCAGTTTGAGCACTGAAGCATATGGAAGGCTGGCTGCTCTGTGCAGTGCTGAGTGAAAGCAGAGAATTGTCATTGTTTTCATCTTTTGTTTTCATGGAGGGACATTCACAATATTTAACATATTTCTAGGAGATCTACAATTGAAGTTCATGTCCTTATGCTTCTTGTTGTCTATAGGCCTCTAAATGGGGGTTTGATGAAGGCATTTGCAGTGGGATGGAGGTGCTAGAGGGGAAAATGGGTATAAGGAGAGAAAGGAGAATACAGCTGAGGGGTTAGATGGTTTCTTGGAGATGGGAATAGGCTTTGGAATGGGGCTGAGCCTCAGGCCACACAGCAAATGGGCTGGTGTCCTAACAATAAGACACAGGACAACAGAGGGGACTTCAGAAACACCATCCCAAAATTGTGCTGTGGTAAAGTTGTTTCATGTGTTCTGACCTTCAGAAGAGGTGAGGATGAGCACATGGGACAGTGCATCCCAAAGGACCCTGTCTGCAGAATAGGTGCTGGTGCTCAGGAGGTGACGTGGTGCAAAATTGGGTACCCTTGTGTGAGAGAGAGGGAGGAACAGCAGGAGGGAATGATTGAGACAGTGAGTGATGGAAACATGAGACAGGGTGTTCTCAGTGGCCTTCCAAAATTCATGTTGTCATCATGCTAAATAATGGTGTGTTTTTGTGCAGTGATAAGCGCTGCTCCTCTGAAAGCTGTACTCGCCTCACTGATTTATTTGTTGCAAGTCATATCAATGACCCGTCTTTCATAATTAAGTTGACATGCTCTTCAGTGCCCTTGGCAAGTGTTACTCAAAATAATGCAACCTAAAATAGCATATCTCAATCTCCGGGGCTGAAATTTGACTGCTAATGCTCTCCCAGCGATCTCCTCAAGTCTTTTCCAGACATAATGGAGGTAAAATGCTGTGGGAAGGAATGGCAGTGTGTTGGTTGGGAATAGCTCTGCATTTCTGTAGTTAGGGTTCCAGGGCATAGCTATAGTTTTGTTTCTTCTCTTTCCAGCCAAAAATTGCAGCAGATTGTTGGAGATAAAATAATGACAAGGTAGTAAAATCCCAGCAAAGTAATTGGTGAGGGATAGCTTGTCGTTAACAAATAATGTAGCATATAGCTACAAACCTTCCCATGTTCAGCAGGGAGAAATAAAAACACAAATAGTAAAAGGGATCATTAATTGAGTGAGGAAAAAGAAAAGTGTTCACAAACACTGCAGGAGAGGAAAGAATAGAAAGTTAAGGAAGGGAAAATAATTACATGAGAAATCTACAGAAAAAGTTTTGGATTGTGTCAGATCAGTCCCAGATCTATTTGTGTTGCCTGAAGAAAGCCCAATCCCACACCAAGAGAAACATGAGCACAGCGCTGTTCCCAACACCCCTCTGAAGAGAAAAGAGGTGTTTTTCACTAAGCTGCTGCTCTAGTACCCAAAGAAGCTCTACTCAGTTTCTGACCTCTTAAAATTTCCCAAGTCACCTTCAGCCAAGGCTTGAATCCCTCTTGTCTGAGAGTTTACTGACGCATCCCTGTGCAGAAGGAGCTGTGAGCAGATCGATTGTGAGTGCTGGCTGGGAATCCTTTAGGAGTTTGTTTGCCTGGCAGGAGCGGGGCCAGTGACGGATTCCTGGGCTGGTACACCAGGACATTGCTGCTGCTGCTGCCTGCTGCCCCGGCCAGACCTGTAAATCACACAGGGATCAGTCAAGCTGCTAATTAGGGGCTGGCTGGCTGGCTGGCTAGGTTGGACTGGTGGTGATGAAGGCAGCAGAGCTCACCTGAAGGTTTGTTCCCAGGGAGAGCGGGGAGCTGTGTCCTGCCCTGTGCCCACCCACCCCTCCCTCTCCCCCTGACTATTTTCCCCCGCGTTGCACTGGCCCCAGGCCCCCTTCACCCTGCCATGAGCCAGTTCAATGACATACCAGAAAACTATTTGCCTTTTTTTATCTCTTCTGCCTGATTTCTGTTTTCCGTCGTGTTAGTGCATCCAGGCAGGGCTTTGCTACAAGCTGGAGCCAGCAGAAGGTAGCAGCAGCAACCAGGCAGGCAGAGAGACTGGGAAGGAGGGGGCATCCTTTTTGGCAACAAAGCTGCTACATCTTTTCATCACGTCCTGTGGAGCCATACCCCAATTAAATGGTTCTGCAAGGAAGGGTGTGAATGAAAGGCAGAATAACACAGAGGCAGAGCAAAATAAGATTTAGTACTGTCCTGGAAGCAGTCCAGGTCTGTTCTGTGTAGACTTCATGCTCTGCAACCCTGGCATCACCTTCTCGTTGCAGGAAGAATGAAGTGCTTGTCACTTCGACAGCCTGTCCCAGATTTGGCTCACCTCACAGCAGCTAACTAGAAGTCAAGCCTCTGGTGCCAAGGCTGCACACAGGAGTGCACTAAATGAGAGGAGCCCCCCCCTGGGCAAGGGACATGGCCCAGCTCGTCCAGCCCCTCCAGACAGGGACAAACCCCATCTCCAGCCAGGCTGCATAAATCACTGCCTGGGTGTGCCTGACCCTTTTTGCCATCTCTAGAGGAAGCCAAGAGAACAACCTTGGCACTAGAGGGAGTTGTTTTCCGTGGGAAGCAAA